>PVKE010016760.1:0-20729 GCA_004027555.1 Craseonycteris thonglongyai | reverse complement strand
TAAAAAAAAATATTTTTAAAAATCTCTGACTTAGAATATTTATATCATCTTACAATGGAAAGGACAGAAACAACAAAACAAAACAAAACACCCAGGTCTTTCAAAATGATTCTAATGGAACTGAAAAACAAAACTGAATGCAATATGCCATGTTTTAAAACATATTATACTGCCTCCTAAATCTGTGTAAGTATTCAAGTAGCCTTAAGAATAATTCCAGGTAGGGATGCCAGGATAGCTCAGCAGGTTGTGCGCTTGCCTTGCAACCATGAGGTCTGGGATCAAATCCCAGCCCCAGCCATGGCCCTTGCAAACCCATTATGCTGAGCTGAGGCACAACTGATAAACAAGCCCTGCAGTGAAGGTTCTTGCCTGCCATGCAGGAGGCCCCCAGTTTGGTTTCTGCCCCCACACAGCCCCAGATCCACCTGTGTGGAATGAAACTATGTCAGAGCTAATGATGTACAACTATGGTGATGCTCTGGGTGCGCTCGCTCTCTCTCTCTCTCTCTCTCTCTCTCTCTCTCTCTCTCTCTCTCTCTCCTTCTCTCCTTCTCTCAAACAATAAAATACAATACATTAAAAAATAAAATGAAAAAAGAAGAATTTCATGTAAAATGCAGTCTCGCTGAAAATCATTAAAAAAGAAGATACCGGTAAATAAACCATGATTGAACAAGTCAGTAACATTCCATCCTTTCAGACTTGTGATTAGATGTTTGACTTTTAAGTTTAGAATATTCTTCAGAAATTTGATGGGGTTGTTTTTTGTTATTGTTTTTTTCGGGGGGAGGTGGGAGTGTAAAAATTGCTTTCTTCTGTTTCCTTTACTTGGAAATTTGTTAACTATGAAATTAACTTGCAGTCTAGGGAAGACCAAAAGTTTTTTTCATTCTCTCAGGTTTGTCGTTAATGATGAGGGAGAGGAGTGAGATTGAAAAATTAGGATGCAGGGTAGGAGAGGAGTGGCAGTTAAATTGAAAGAATGCAATCAGTAACCCTTGCTTAATGAAATTTGCATGCTTCATTCCATTAATGAATGATAAATAACAATGAATTAAATTGCTACATGTTCTACTGATTACAATCCTAATAAAAGTTCTTACTCAGATGTATTTGTTTGCCCTTGCTTTCTCAAAAGACAAAATTAAGGTGAGAGGGGAAGCCAGGATGGCTCAGTGGGTTAAGCGCTCACTTTGTAGCCCTGGGGACCAAGGATCGAATCCTGGCCCCAGCCTGTGGAGACCCATATGCTGACCTGGGGTGTGCTTTCTATGCAGGAGGCCCCCAGTTCGGTTCTTGCCCCATGATTCAGCTTCTGGCTCAAGGGGGTGTGCTTCCCATGCAGGAGGACCCCAGCCCAGTTGCTGCCTTCGCAGCCCCCGCCCACCTGTGTGGAATGAAACCATGTGGAAAAACTGATGATGCACAACTATGGAGACTGCTCTGGGCCCTCCCTCTTCTCTCTGTCTCTATCTCTCTGTCTCTGTCAAAAACAATAAAATATATCTTAAAAAAAAAATTTAGGTGAGGTTCTTTTAAAAGAAAATTCTAAGAATGTATGCGTTATTTACATTCATTTCTTAACATGTGTACATACTTGGCTGAAAGTATTATATATTTTTGTTTTAAATGCAGTTTTCTCATTTGGCAATCTTTTCTTTTTTTTTTTTTGACAGAGACAGAGAGAATGGGGAGGCCCCAGAGCAGTCTCCATAGTTGACATTAGTGTTTCATATAGTTTCAATCCAAAGGTGGACACGGGGCTGCGCAGGGCAGGAACTGGACTGGGAGCCTCCTGCATAGGCCCCGGCAAGAACTGAACTGGGCCCAGCCCAATTCAGCATGTGGGTCCACCTGGCTGGGGCCGGGATTCGATCCTCGGGCTCCGGGGCTGCAAAGCAAGCGCTTAACCTGCTGAGCCATCCTGGCTTCCCCTCATTTGGCAATCTTAGGAAAAAATAATTTGTGAAAATCATGGAGAAATTAGCCAGGATGGTAGCATTTAAACAGACTCAAAGGTCAACAAACAAAAACACATTTTAAATATAGATTAAAGTGTCTTGTTGGATAAGGAAGAAAAATAATTAGGAAATATAACATTATACTGTGCAGATTCGTAACCATTAGTCTTTTTAATGTATTACAATTGTATAAGCAAAAAAAACCAAAAAACAAAAAAAACTCAATCAGCCATTAAAGATTTAGAGCAGGGTGTCTTAAGTTCTTGGCTTTCCTGGGCCACATTGGAAGAAGAACTGTCTTGGGCCACACACAAAATACACTAACACCAAGGATAGCTGATAAGCTAAAAAAATTTTTTTAGTCTCATGTTTTAAGGCAGTTTACAAATTTGTGTTGCCCACATTCAAAGCCGTCCTGGGCCACATGTGGCCTGTGGACCTCAGGTTGGACAAGCTTGATTTAGAGATAAGCAATGTTTTTATTAGCTCAAACTCCAAAAAGGACTTGTTTGTATGGTAACAGCAAGAGCTGTAAGGATTCTTCTAAAAAAGAGAGCAAAGCCAGGCCTGCTTACTTCCCTGGAGTTTCATTTACCAATCTAATTTGACCCTTTCAACCAGAGAAAGACTGAAAATGTAGCACTGAAAATTCAACGCTGACAATTACCCTACTTTTCTTTCTACCAAAAGACTGACCTTAAGAACCTTCTCCAATGTTATCAGTGAGGACAAACATAAGTGAGGAAATCTGAATTCGAATGAGTTTTATCAATGCCAGTATTTTGGTGGGGATACTCTCATATTGTACTATAGTTTTGCAAATGCTATTGTTGGAGGAAACTGGGTTAAAGGTGCAAGCAATCTACTGTTTCTTACAAATAAGTGCATGTGAATCTACAATCATCTCAATGAAAAAAAAAACTCCATTGGAGAAAAAAAGCAAGTGGGGCACTTTCTCTCTGTCCAGAAATTCATGTGTCGTGTGAAAATTAGCTTGATGAAATTTTACTACTTTTGGTCTTTCAAAGTGCTGAATGTCATATTAACAACTTGGATATAACTGTGTAGCAGTGTTAGAAATAGAGGTGTGTTAAGAAAAAGGCAATGGTTGTTGTTCTTTTTAACAGTTGAGAGCTGGAAAGTTACATGAATCTATTTTTTTGGAATATTATTACTATTCTGTGGATGCTGTGGAAAATTGTTTGGAAGGATGCAGGAGTAGAAATGGAGAAGACAGTAGAGAAATGGTTGCAATTGTCCATGAAAAAAGGAATGGTGGCCTGGATGTGGGTGGTGACAGTATTAAAGGAAATAAATTAGCTATTACATTATTTTGAGCTTATTGTTAAAGTTTAATTTGCAAAATTGTTTTCCCATATTGCCCCTGTGTCCCTTCTTGTATCACCTGCATTCTATGTTACGTAGAGTATAAGAGCAAAAAAATCCTAATTGTTTCTCCCAAGTTAATGTTTGATCTGTAAGGTCAAATGTAATGGAAGGCTTTGCGGCAGTGTGAAAGAGTCAGATCTGGAAAGCAGGCCTGATAATTCCTTTGCCAGGAAACTTGACTTTTTTCAGTTTTCTCATGTATACCACAGATAATGAGACCTTCCTCCAAAAGTGATTATGAGGATTAAATAAGATGGTGTGTCTTCAGTGGTAAGCTCTGTGTCAGCTGGAACACATTTAAGTGTTCATAAACATTAGCCTGTTTGTTTTTTATACTACTCTAGTTGTTGTGACTGGGTTGTGGAAGTCACAGGGCTCTGAGCCTGTCTTAACGCTGCTAATGTCTAGTGATGGAGCCTCAGGGTGATAATTTCACCTCTTGGTGCCTTAGTTTCTTGGTAAAAGTAAGATATTTGGGCTGTGGCCATGAATTTCAAGTTTCCAGTTCAGGCTTGTGTGACCCACAGTATCAAGCGCCCGCCCCTGCCCTGTCACTGCGCCCATCCTGACCAGAACTTCTTGTTCTGTTTTTCTTTTGTGTTCATACTTACTCATGCAGTGTCTTTTGAGCAAAACGTTCCTAAAGACAACATTTCAGCAACTCTATGTGACCTTTAAGTATCTTCTCAATTTAAGTACTGGGATTATTCTTAACATCCTTTATTTTTTTGTAAACTCAAATTGTGTCTCTCAGATTTTAACTTTTATGTGGTTTTTTTTTATTGGCTTAAGACAAAGAAATATGTACTTAATAGTGAAAGATCAGATTTAAATCCAAGAAGATAACCTTTGTTGTAGCAGCATTTTTAGAGGATCACTTGTTAAAAATCATAGGGGGAAGCTGGGGTGGCTCAGTGGGTTGAGCACTCGCTTTGCAGCCCTGGAGCCTGAGGATCGAATCCCGGGCTCGGCCCTTGTGGACCCAAATGCTGAACTGGGATGTGCCCCCAGTTCAGTTCTTGCTAGGGCCTATGCAGGAGGCCCCCAGCCCAGTTCCTGCCCTGCGCAGCCCCGCACCCACCTGTGGAGTGAAACTATATGGAAAACTAAGGCTGTCAACTGTGGAGACTGCTCTGGGCCCTCCCCATTCTCTCCGTCTCTCTCTCTCTCTCTCTCTGTCAAAAAACAATTAAAAAAAAAAAAGAATCAGGACAGGAAGAAGCAGACTCAGTCTGAAAAAAGTCTGAACTTCTTATAAATGAAAAGCCTCAGTGAATTCTCAAAAATACTTGATCTGAGTTATATTCAGAGTATGGAATTGAAAATAGGAACTTATGGGTGGTATTTAAGTGTAGCTAAAAAAAGAGCATCAACTGTTGCCTAGAGTAGGTGAGCTCTCTAAGAGAAGGTCGTGGAAACCTGGTAGCAACAGTATCTATGGAGGAAAAGGGCTTGAATGCTTATCCTGATATAAGCAGGAAAGCCTTTTAAGAGAAAAGCTTATTAACATAATAAGCTTTTTAAGAGAAAATCTTCAAAGGTCTGGCTTAAAATATTGATATGGCTTTTTTAGTGAAATGAATCAAACTGAGTTGTGATAAAAGGTCCTCAGTGTGTTTTTGCTTTTGCGTTCCCCCCTGGAGACCTGGAAGCATGCTATTGCTTCCAGTGACATGTTCATCAAGGACAGAACAATGATGCTCTCTTTGGTATGGTTCAGACCTTGAATGAAAAATGGTGATGATAATGAGGATAATACTTTGAAGTAGCTGAAGATCCACAAATCATGTTCATGCTTTAAAGAAATCTATTAAAAGGAAGCCTGTTAGAACATTTTGATGGAACAGATGCTGCTTAAAGAGCACAAAAAAACAAAAAAAGAAAAAAACAGTTTGAGTAGAGGAGTAATAATTGTTAGGGTACTGTAATGGAATATTAATGATTCCCAGATAGATTCTGTTTTTAATTTGATCCTGACAAAGTGCTACAGAGTTTCGTATTCCAGTGCATCCATGGAACTTAGAATGTTTGTATGTTTGGAGTGTTTTTTTAATGTCTTAACATAGTCCATCAAGGTGACTGCTCCTCTCCCTTAAGCAGGAACATGTAATATTGATATGGATGTAACGGGTCACATTGTGAATTTAAAGTGCCCTCCATTTGGGTATGCTGTATCAGTAGGGACCAGCGCTTTTAGCACTTTTTGTTTTTTTAAGATTTATTTTATTGTTTTTGACAGAGAGACAGAGAGATAGAGCAGTCTCCATAGTTGTACGTCATCAGTTTTCAACATAATTTCATTCCACACAGGTGGGCGGGAGGCTGCACAGGGCAGGAACTGGGCCGGGGCCTCCTGCATGGGAGGCACACCCCTGTGAGCTGAGAGCCAAATTGGGGGCCTCCCACATGGGAAGCTCGCCCCTGCGAGAACTGAACTTGGGCCCTACACCCCTGTTTAGCAAATGGGTTTGCATGGGCCAGAGCCAGGATTTGATCCCTGGACCCTGGGCCTGCAAGGGGAGTACTTACCCCACTGAGCCATCCCAGCATCCCCTACTTCTTTAACAGGCCTACAGTCCAATGGCAAATAAGCTATTATAACAGGTGTTCCATTTTTTCTTTTTTTAATTGTGGCATTTATTAGGGTTACATTGGTTAGTAAAAATCACGTTGTTTCTAGGTATACAACTCTTCCCATCACCATATATTTAGCTCCCCCTCCCTCCACTCCTACCCACCTCCACTGTTAGTCTTAGGTAACCATTAAACTATTGACTGTGTCCATAAGATTTTATTTCTTTGTTGCTTTCAATTCCATATTCCACATATGAGTAAAGTCATGTGATTCTTACCTTTTTCTGTCTGGCTTATTTTGCTTAGTAGCCAATATAAATGGGTGTTACAGAGTTTGTACAATCTTACAGATTTTACTCTCACCCTCATTTATGGCCTATTTTTAATAATAACCACAATTTTTATTTTATAAATTTGGCCATCTTCTTTCTTGGACTACCCTAACTAAGCAAATGGCCATATGGACACAGCTGAATTCCAATACACAAACAACTGCTTAAAACTGTGGATGAAGTCAGGCACCTGCACTGATCATCCCTGAGCCAGGTCTTCATTAGCAAAGCAATGGCCACATCCAGTTGATTTTTCTAAGACAAATTTAACCTAAATTAGGATTTAGGTTGTTATTAAATTTTTTAAGTTGAAATTATTTTGAAGAAACAATTATTTTTCCAGTTAGTTGTGAATTAAAAGGATGAAGTTGGGGGGTGGGGAATGGTGTTAGTCATTGTATGGATGCTAGCAGAAAGTGGTTCGATAATGAGATGTAGAGAAAATTAAACTTTAAAAAGCACTGGATATCCAAATGGAACAGCTGGAGTTATTTTAACAAAGAACAGGCAAATCCTCAGTAGCTTCTCAGAAATGGCTGTGTGATAGCCCAGCAGAGTAATGCATGTACTTAATGAGTCATCAAAAATATTACATTACATTTACTTAGTTTGATTAAGGAGATAGATAGGGAGTGTGAAATAGATTTGGGAAAATTGCCAATAAAACTATCTTATAAAGATTTTGGCATTGAAAGACATTAGTTTCAATCAGGAAATGTACCCCAAAATATTCTTGAATTCCATTTCATGTCAATGTTGAGTTTTTATTGTTGTTATTTTATAGCTTTTTATTTATTTTAGATGTTTTAACATTTACCCTTCCCTCAAACTTTCCAGACAGTGGCATAGTTTTTGTGCCAGAATGTTGCTTTTTCAGAAACACCAGGAAATACATATCCCCAGACCTCCCAAGGATGATACTGGTACATGAAACTGTCTTGGTCAGTAGAGACACATGTGCCTATAATTCTCCCTCATCCATCTCACCAGACTTCCTATTGGGAATTCCTCTACCTTCCCACTCTTTCCTGGGTAAGAAACTACTATGTTCATTTCAACTCACTGCCATTTAAGAAGACCACCACAGGCCGTCAGCACTTATTTCTGAGCAGAAATAAGTTGCTTAATACTAGAAGCAATAAGAAGCAATTATTCCTTGAGGATGCAACACATAAAAGTTGTTACTCTTCTTTTTCTCTTTTTGTTTCACTTCCGGAAACACAAATCAAAGGTAAATCTATGTGCCCAGATGTTGCCATGAAGTGTTAGTTGCATTTCAGGTTGTTAGTCATATATTTGCCATTTCAGGTTCTTAGTCATAATGTTATAGACATAGGCCAAAAAAATACATCTTTGAAAGAATTATAGATTTTGAGAACGCCTGAACTTTGATGAAATGGTACTTTTTGTCACTTATGCGTGATCTTCTCTCTGCCCCTATTCTTAAAGACAGAGACTGTATCTTGCTGATCACAGTATTCCTTATACCTAGTGTAATTCCAGAACAAATCAGATATTCAGTAAATACTTGTGAGAGAAATAATTGCAGTTTTATATAAAACCAGTGCAGTGATTTCTGGTCATGGATGGCCTGTGTGAGCTTCATGTGAACAACTTGATATTGTCTGCAGAATGTGAATGTGTGTGAGTGTACATATAATTCCACCTTTTGTGTGTGTGAGAGAGAGTAAGGGGACTCATAGCTTTAATCAGATTTTCAGAAGAACGTTTGTTCCCCAAAATGTTGAAAGCTATAATAAACCCAGGACCCTCCCAGAGTAGAGACTTGTACCTTGTTGTTTTAATTAAAATATACCAGTGAAAAACTTAAAAAGTTTTTCTTTCCTCACAGCACATTATTCACTCACTGAGGCCTTGCTATGTGCCAATCTCTGCTGGATTTAGGGGTGCAGCACTTAATAAGACAGACACAGGCTGGTCTATCATGGAGTGCAGAACTTGGTAGGGAAAACAAATACTGATTATACAGATTATAAAATGCTTTACTCAAAATGATATACTAATTGTGTTTAGGTATAAAAGACATACTGAATAAATTTGCCATCTATGGTCAAAGTCAGAAGCTGGATTCAAGATGAAATTTGATAGGAATCATGAATTCCTGCTTTGGTAAAGACTGCTAAATACATTGGGGAAAGCAAATGGAGTAAGACGTGCATCCTGCCTGGTGACTGACATATTCTCACTCAGATGGAAACTGCTAAAATGGCATAGACACATCCAAGAAAGATCTTGAATTTTCTTATAAAACTAAACATATACCAGCAATTCAAGAGAAATGAAAGCATGTCACAAGAATAGTCCTAACAGCTTTATTCAGAATAGACCAAAACTGGAAACAATCCAAATGTCCATTAGCAGATAAATGGATAAACTGTGGTATATCTATACAATGTGAAAAGGAGCAGACTACCAATCCATGCAACATCATGAATGAGAGAAATTTTATATAAATATTTGCAATGCATGATTTTGTTGTATGAAGTTCTAGTATAGGCAAAACTAACCTATGGCAGGGGAGTCAGAATAATGAGGATTGGAAATAATGGGCAATGTACATGCAGTACTTTCTTGGTTGATTGTAATGTTTTTAAATGTTGTGGAAAATGTCGGTTTCAGAGCTGTAAACAAAAACTTGGTTCTCTTCTCCATGCTCTCCCTTCCATTACCTCACCAATTTCAAATCTCTGGGTATGGGTCCCATGTGCATTTTAAAGAGCTCTTACGGTGATTCCGATGTCTCCTGAGAGGAGAATTGTTAAATAGGATAAAGTACAACGGAAAGCATATTAGTGTTCTGTTGCTGTTGTGACAAATGATCACAAATTAGTGGTTTAAAACAACACAGAATGATTACTTCTGTGTTGTTTTAAGCCAGAGTTTGGGGTCATTCTAGCTTCTTCTTCTACTCTGGGTTTTACAAGACCAAAATCAAGGTGTAAGAAGGCTTATAACTTATTTCTTTCTGGAAGCTCTGAGGGTGAATCTGCTTCTATGCTCATTCAGATTGTTGGCAGAAATCAGTTCCATGTGGTTGTAGGACCCATTTCCTTGTTGGCTGTTGGCTAGAGGTCAGTCTCAGCTTCTAGAGACCACCCACATTGCTTGACTTCTGGTCCCCTTCGTCCTTCTTCACATCCAGCAGTGATGGGTCAGGTCCTTCCTACTCTTCATCTCTCTTCTGATCCCCTTCTGCCTCATCTCTCTGCTCTTTTCTTTGGGCGATGTTGCATTTCCTGAGTGATTCATTTCGCATTTCTCTTATGTAAAGGGTACAATTACATTGGGCCCACCTGGATAATCCACAACTATCTTCCTGTATTAAGGTCAGCTAATTGATTCTGTCTGCAGAGTTTATTCCCAAGCAATGCCTAGAGGAGTGTTTGATTAGATAACCAGGAGTGAGAATCTTGGGGGGCCAGCATCTCTAGAATTCTGCTTGCAATAGAGCGTAGCATAGAAAATGCTGTGGGCTCTCAGAATAAAGAGAAATGACTTCCAACAGGGGAGCATGTGGGAAACCTTTGAGAAGGTAGCATTTACTTGTCATTTATTATAAAAGTCAATTCTGATGGATGCTGTGGAGCCAGGTTACGTGGGAGTAATAGTTTAAGTGCCCACGTGGAAAAAGGAAAGGTGATGATGTGTGATGCACTTAGAACAGCCCTAGTCCCATGAATGCACTCTGTGTGTGTTAGTTAGTATTTACACTGAACCATTCCAGCCACTGTAGCATAAAGTCAGAACTGTTTGCATGAAAGTAGAAATATAGGAATGTCAAAAAGTTAAACACTTAATGTATAGAAATATTTTTTAAAGGACTGGGGCAATTTTGTAGTGTGATTTTTGTATTACCTCTTTGGCTGTTAGAATCCATATGAAAATCTAAAAAGTTTGTTTTTTTTTTAATAAAGATTTATTTTTATTGTTTTTTACAGAGAGAGAGAGAGAGAGAGAGAGAGAGAGAGATACAGAGACAAAGAGAAGGGGGAGGGCCCAGAACAGTCTCCATAGTTGCACATCATTGGTTTTTCCACATAGTTTCATTCCACAGGTGGGCATGGGGCTACACAGGGCAGGAACTGGGCTGGTCTCACCCTGGTGAGAACTGAACTGGGGACAAGCATATGGGTCCACATGGGCCGGGGCTGGGATTCAATCCTCGGTCCCTGGGGCTGCAAAGCAAGCGCTTAACCCACTGAGCCATCCCAACTTCCCTGAAAATCTAAAAAGTTTTATTTCCATTTTGCTAAACTTTTTAATCCAATCATGAAATCTACTAATAAAAACCTGGAATATACCCTCTCATGAAACTATACTATCTTCCTGTATATTTCTCTATAGTACTTAGCTCTCTGATCATTTTTAGTTTACTTTGTACCCTGCCTTATGAGGATAATAATATCAGAATGATTTCAGCTTCTGTGGAGAGATGCCTTGGCTGTGGGGCATCTATCAAAAAACTGAGCCTTATCAATTGATATTTTTTAGTAATTCACATAAAGGAAAAATCCTTTTTTATAAGCATTAATTACTCTGTACCACTTATCTTCCTTTTTACCTAATTTATTGATAAGCTTTTGTAGAGGTTTCTGTATACCTTTTTATTTTGAAAAACGTACATGTGTCTATACAAAAAGTCTTGAAATACCTCCTGCCAACCTTTTAAAAATACAAAGAGGGGATGCAGAATAGCTCAGCAGGTTGAACGCTTGCCTTGCAAGCATGAGGTCCAGGGATCAAGTCCCGCCCCACTCACCCCCACAACGCAAGCCCATGCACTGAACCACGGTGCAACTGTGACTGCTAGGATGGCAGTGAGGGTTCTCCCTCCCATGCAACAAGTCCCTGGTTCGGTTCCTGCCCCACGTGGCCCCACATCCACCTGTGTGGACTGAAGCTGTCGCTACTGGTGATGTATGGCTGTGGAGGCTGCTCTGGGTCCTCCCCACTTCTCTCTCTCTCTCTTTCCATCTCCCTCACCTTCTCTCAAACAATAAATATATTTTTAAATACAAAAACTGTAACTTCCTTTGGTCATTTATATCAGGCTTCTAAAAGATGTGCACATAAGGGTGAAAATAATGAAACTAGCACGGCTAGCTAGCTTGTTTGTTTGTTTGTGTGTTTTTTGTTTTCGTTTTGTTTTGTTTTGTTTTTGCCAAAGCTGTGTATGAGAAATAGAATTCGAAAGGGAAGGTATAGTGGCAAAAAACCAAGCAGTCTTTTAATAGGGATGAACAAATTTCACTTTCCTTTAGTGATTCACATTTTGCTCTTCAAACTTCTAGAGCACACTTAGCATTCCAGTCTTTTAAAACTTTTCTTCCTGTCTCTTGCCAGTGTTTGTTTTCTTTCCTTTTCTTCCCACCTTCCACTCAAACCTGCAGTGCTGGTCATGATGATTAGAGGCCTACCAAAGGAAACCCGTTCTCTGCGTCACTTTTAACAAGCTTTGAGAGGAAAAATAGTTTCTGTTCTTAGAGCTGCTTTGTGCGTTCTGAGTAAATAGTGTACAAATAACTCATATAGTAGTTAATTAAGCTATTTAGCACCTGCTAGGGAAGCTGTGCTTTCTTCACCATGTTGTAGTCTTTCTGTCACCATCCTGCCATAATCTCTGATAGTGTTTTCATTAAAGCTTTATGCTTTCATTGGCAGCTGTTTCTGATTTTATCTTTTTCCATCATTTTCCCACTTTAATATGCTAAGGTATGTTTTCTGATAACACTAAGAGATTGCTGCTGTTTTCACTTACTTTTTTTCTCTTCACATTTTCACAATGCTACTGACTTTGAAAGTATATGTAAAAATATATTTATATATATACACACACACACACATACATGTGTGTGTGTGTATATGTGTGTGTATGTATTCCTGTCTGTCACATCAGTTAACATATTTTCCTATAGGAAAAAAATGATTTAAAAATACCTTAAACCAAGCCTTTAGAAAGTGTCTTAGGTCATGTCTTCAGGTTCTTCTGTTCTTGTATTATCCTTATTTGTATATTTAATTAAAAGATTACTGTAAAGGTCCATTTAGTGCTGTTAACTCCCAGTAATTGGAGTTGGTATTCTTGCAGGTATCCACATATATTTTTATGAAAAGGCAAAGCTCTGATTTATAGTGTTTCTATATGATCATTATTAAGAAGAAAGGATTATTTAGCAGTATTTGTGTTTGAGAAACCCTTTCAACCTTAAAAAAAAAAATCAATCAATAGGTTTTTAAACTTTATATTATTTCCTATGAGCAGCGGAGGCTGGGAGCTAGTGATTCTTCTGAAACTATTGCTTTCTGTATATACTAGGATTAAAACAACAGCAAATAGACTGTAGATGGTAAGACCCAGATTTTTCTCTATGAGAGGAAAAAATGACCAGTTAGTACAAGGGGGAAGCGACAGTGAACCCTGTGGTGTGAGGCTGGAATTGGAGTTCCAGTATGAATTCATCGTTTTGAATGTATGGACAGATACAGGAATGTAGTGAAGCACATATGCCTGGGTTAGGGTACACATAGCTGTTTCCTAACTCTGACGGCTGAGAGGACCGCAAGCGGTGACACCCAGTAGCAATGACTGACCAACCAGCCACATACTGATTCTGAACAACACTCACCAGTAAGAGAAACCAGGGTTCCTTGGAGAGAAATGTTTGGTTCCAGGATTGGGGCAGGGGAAATACAGGAGGAGCCTAGAACATCTTATGGTGCCAGAAAATTAAGAAAGTGCTCAAAAAAGCAGAGAGGCATGCCAAGGGACACCCTAGCCAACCTGGAGGAGCTCCTAATCACCGAAGCTAGAACAAGTTGAGCAAGAAAATGATCCTGTTAGATTATACCCCATAAAACAAAATAAATGTCCATTGAATAAATGATACAGAAGGGACAGCATTTTCTTACAAAATAATTTTAATTAATAAATATAAAAGCAAAGAGGGAAATAGAAAATTATCATTAAGCTAATACTATACCATGGTAATTGCTGCACACAAGATCTATCAATGGGTACTAAAATTTGTGGGTGAAAGTTTGAAGACAAACAGGAGACAATAGACTCCATTAACCAGGACTCAAGCAACCGGGAAAATGATTTTTCTCTGTTGGTTTAGATTTTGCCAGTTGCTTGAGTTTTGGTTAACGGAGAGTTTACTTACATGTATCCAGCATCTACCAATCTCCATGGGTATCATTTAACTAAGAGTCTACTGTATTTACATAGTTTCAAAGTATCTCTCCCAAGATATTTATTACAAAGGGAAAAATAGTAAATTTATAGTGTAGACACTCCACTCATACCACCTCAACCAAGTGATCAAGGTCAACATCACCATTAGTAGGGCATGAATGTCATAAAGCCTCTGATATTATGCTCTGAAAACACACTATCACTTCTATGATATCCTTCTCAATGTAAACACCAAGCAAAATCAAACTGAGGAATATTCCACAGAATTACTGACCAGACCTGTTCAGACATGTCAAGGTAATGAAAGTCTGAGGAACTATCACAAATTGGATGAGACTAAAAAAACACTACTACTAAATGAACCTAGGGTTCTGGAATAGAAACTAGGTAGTAATGGAAAAACTGGTGAAATTCAAATAAGGTCTCTGTAGTTTAGTTAATAATACCATACCAATGTTAATTTCCTGTTTTGGTAATTATAGTATGTTTATATAAGATGTTAATATTAGGGGAAGGTTGGGTGAAGGGTATACAGGAACTCTGTACTGTTTGTATGACTTTTTTGTAAGTCTAAGATTATTTCAAAAGAAAGAAAAAGAGGCTAGATGCTTAAATGTACAAAGATATATATACAAGGACATTAATTGCAGCACTGTTTACAATAGTAAGAAATTGAAAATAACACAAATGTTCACCATTCAGGGATTGGGTTAATTATGTTATATTAATATAATTAATATAATTATTAAGAAAAACCACATAGAGTATTGTACTGATATGTATATCATAGTAAAGAGAAACGAGTAAGGGTGAACATTTTCATTTGGGCTGCCTTGATTCTTACTCCATCTCCAGTTCTTAAAACCAATCCCGTGACCTTGGGCAAATTAATCCTTTTCTCTCTGTTCATCAGTTCCTCATCTATAAATCGGGAATAATAATAGTATGTATGTATACCCTTATGAACTGGCTATGGGAATTAAATGTGAAAATTTAAGTAGAAAACTTAGGATAATACTTAATACATAATATTGATTAAATATTAGTACTTTATTATTTTCTAGGAATAAATGGAGGGTAAACCCAGCATAACATGAAGTTATGTTGCTATTTCTGTTTTTTTGTTGTTGTTTTTTTAGTCATATGAGTCTTGAAGATTAGCTATAAATGTATTAATGGTGGTAGTGAGGGGAAAGCAGAAAATTAGAGAACTTAAAGATTTGTTTTCCATAAAGTATAGTTAGGGAAGTATACATAACAGCTTTTAAAAGAAGTCTGCTATCAGTAATTATTAAATAGAAATTAAGAAACAAAATCTGTATCTCTAAGTCTAAAGGAATCAAGTAGGCATTCTAGATAAGTCTCCAAGATCATATGACTTGTCATCTGTCATCATGGGAAATACGAGAGGCCTGACTCTGCTTTGGGCCTCATAAAACCTGTCAGTGTCTATAATCCCCTGGGAGGTGGTTTTTCCATGGCTCTCGCCTATAATGCTAGGCTATGAAAGGTTATTGTTGAGGATGGGTATGACCAGCTCTTTTTCTTCGTGGGAAATAAACCAAAGGACCTAAATTGTAGAGTATAGCCAAAAATTAGTAATTCTGGTAATTTTCATTAGAATGATTAATCCCTGGAATAGCAGCAAAATGATGTAATGTCCAGGCCTATTGTTAAAAATAAGATAGATATCAATTGTTTTTTGGTGTCCCACTGAGTTACAGTGGGAGCCAGAATTCTCTAACATTTTAACAAACACCATCTATATTTATATACAGCAGAGAATATGTATGGAAATATGAATCTATCTATTATGAAAAAGTATATCTATTATGTATTAAACTATGAAAATACCGGTACTTATACTTTCAAAGAATATTTTTATATTCATAATTTGTATATGACATTAGCTTTTTATGCTTATGATGGTTTTGGCTTTTTTGTTCATGCTTGCTTCAGTGACTGTGGTTTTCTGAAATTCTTGTGTGAGGGCTCTGAGCCCACCCACTGTTACTTAAGTATGTGTGCTGTACAGGTCAGCGCAGCAGATTTAAGGCCCATCTGTCTTCATGGTTTTGGGCTATACTAGGTTTCTCAAAGGACCACAGGATAGAACTAGGATGTAATGCCCAAAATAAATATTTTGCAGGCATATAGGAAGACCAGTACAAGAAATTAGAATGAAAGGTAAAATGCTTTTCTGTCCTCTTGCGTTTATAATTATTTTTTATATCCTTCTTGTAATTTGAAACACCAAAGCTTTTCAAGGAAAAAAGTAGAAATGTTGAAAGCATATTTTCATTTGACTTCGGTAGTGTTTTTACACATCTTTCATCCTGGTTTCCTTAAACACTTGTTTAAATATGCAATAATGGTTGTCCTGCTATTTTAAAATCATTTAGATTTCATTTATGTTTCATTTTTTTCCTTCACAACTCTACCTGCTTTTTTCTTCTACTTGCAACAGTCACAGTTTCACCTGTGGTACCTGGATGGCAGAGCATTTTCTTTTATGATAAAAGTAGATGCGATGCACTGAAGGCCCTCTTGTTATATTGAGGTCGATGTCAGAGGGGATCCTGAAATGCGGCATGCTGCTGATTCTGGTAGATAATTTTAGCACAAGATTGGGCTTCAGAATGTTACACTTTAAAGGTACCGCTTTGTATAGCTAGAGCCAGCATATAAGTGTAGAGTTTATATATGAATGTTTGTGAAGTATTCAATTTTTCCCAAATACTTTGCTTTCTTAAGTTCTAGGATTTTAATATCAGATGAAATCGGTAAGCTATAGTAGGCGCTGCTATGTCAGCCACTGCTGTCAAGTTGGGATCATGATGGTTAGTTAGCTCTAGGGAAAGAGCCAGGTACTCTTGGGGTCACATCATCTTGGGTAAAGTTTTGACCCTGCCACCCACTGGCCTTGTGTGACATTCAGCACATGAAGCTTTCTGAGGCTCCTTTCTCCAACTGTGGAAGGGAGATGACATAACTTCCTTCGAACAGTTGTTATAAGGATTAAATTAGATCACATATGTCAAAGTATGTAGCACATCCTGTGGCTCATAATTAGTACGTAGAAGCCTTTTCCCTCACCCCACTTGTTGTAATCTACCTCATGTTCTGCCTTGTTTTCTAAGATTTAAAAAACAGACAACAGAAAATATTAAGTCCCCTTTTATATTTCAAACTGAAAATTTGTATGCATTTTCTTTCTTCCTTTCACTCCTTCATTCATGGTTGACTGTGTGCCTGGATATTTTCTTGAAGATAAGATAAGCCTTCTGCCCTTAGGGAGGCAACCAAGCTAATTTATACTCCGGAGAAGCCAGGAGACACTGGGTGTGGGGCATCCTGAGCAGAAGTGCTGCAGCCTGCAGAGCTTGGGGGGAGGGGGGAGGGGGATAACGCTGGCTTCACTGAGGAGGTTGAAGTGATGTTTCAGCAAAATCAGGAAGAATAGAAGATGGTGGCAGAGATGGTGGCAGAGACAGAATCATTTGTTCATTTGGATCTGGGGATGTGTGAGATAGGATGTCCGATGACTCCTGGGATTTAGGTGCCTGGTTGGGGCCATTTCACTGAGATGAGGAATACAAGAGTAATTTTGTTAGAGCTGGAGGTAATCTTCAAAGATTATCTAATAGTCTGATATTCCTGAATTTTTAGGATAAGGAAACTGAGGAACTGTTAAGAGTAGACACACCCCCAGCCCAGTTTCCACCCCACTGGACCCCCGCCCATCCCATCTGTGTGGAATGAAACCATGTTGAAAACTGATGACATACAGCTCTGAGCCCTCCCCCTTGTCTCTGTCTCTGTCTGTCTGCCTCTCTCTGTCAAGACAATAAAATAAATCTTTTAAAAGAATAAAAAGTACAAAATAAATTAAAATTAGTGTAGGCGCAAAAAGAGAAGTTGAGACTTATTTAGGGTCGCCCAGTTAGATGCTCAATGCTTTAGTGGGAGTGCAATAATTTGATTGCTAGAAGAGGCCATAAAGAATGAGACTGAAGGTTTGATGTGCTGTACTTGAGAATTCTACACATAACACCAAGGCATTTCTGTCTTTGTAGCAAGAGAAGGTCATAATTGGGGAATAGTGAAGTGGAAAAAGAACAGGTAGAGCTGTGTGGTCAGATTCTGAGGCGAGAGTGAGCAGGTTACCAAAACACCTAGGTGCTGGTAAAAGCAGGTGGGGGTGGTCCGGGCAAAGCTACCACCACGGGAACTGCCAGCATGGAGGCAGTGACAGGATTCAATTCTGTGGGCCAGTTAGAGATCAGATCACAGAGGACAAGAAGCAAGGCCGTGCAATGTGGGGTGGAGCTGGTCTAGAAAATGCCGTGGGTAGCAGCTGTTGAGGTGGCCTGATGACCTGTCCTCCAGGCAGGCCCGCCTCCACACTCTTCAGCATGTGGCTGATACCAAACAGCTTTCAGATGGATTTCGCTGAGCTGTCTCATGAAGAAGTTTACCAAGCAGTCTGTCATCCCAGATCGAATGTTACGTTCATTATTCATGGTCTCTTGAAATTTCTAAAGAACTTATAAAACTTGTTAATATTGTTCATTTCATCTAGTCTCTTACATTCTCTAAACATATTTGTTTTATATTTTTTGCTACTAAGAAATAGCATAAATTAGAGCCCTGTGACCATGTTTATTAATAGTGAAAGAAACTGGATTTCTAAAATGGACCTTTTATCTACAGACTGTTAAACACAGGAAACACTGGAAGTTTAAAAAATAAATTTCAAAGTCTATAATCCTCTTTTTTATTTCCAACTCTATAATAAAACAGATGTTTTAGGACATTTTATGTTTCACTACAAAGTTCAAATAAATGCACTGTATTTACATTTGATGTTTTCTAGGTCTGCCTAGCCCTTTGTTTCTTTAAATACTCATGGTATTTCAGCAGTGAGTCTATAACTAATAATTAAGTATAGGAACACCCATTTTTTTCTTATATATGCTAATCTTCTTCCACAAAAATGGGTTCATTGCCTAAAGTGTTTATTTCTGCTGGAAGAATCATATGTTTCCTTGTTACCAATTATAACTGAGCACAGTTTTCAATCTACATGAGTTTTTCAATTTTAAATATTTTCTTTCTTAACAATGTTTATTGCTAAATTTTTATCTATTTGAATTTTTCTTAATTTTCCATCTATGCCTTCCATAAAGATTTTTGAGCATTGAGCTAATTAATTAAATCACTAGGTAAATTCAGCTTTTAGCCTGAGTTCTGAGCACTCTGTGATACCTTGGTACCTAGCGTTCTTCTTAAAAGGAAACAAATAAAAAGCATAGGGTTTTGTCTTACAAACATATTGAAAGACACAATTTTAGTGAAAAGATGACTAGAATTTTTTTTAGAACACTGGAGATTTCCTATTTTTGAGTAGAGCTTAATTTTGTCTGCTTTTTAGCTATCCAAGAAGACCACCTCTAGACAATGCTTAGTTCATTAACAGTCTCATGCCCTTCAATCTGTGTGACGTTTACTCATATGGCTCTCTCATGGAGCCATTGTTCCCGTGACTTGTACATGTCTTCTTTTTGGTGCTGAGAAGAAGGTGCAAATTTAACATTCAAACCTACTCATGTTGTAAAGGGTGTCCCAAAATTCACACAAGAAGTAACTTTGATTGAAAACACAGGTTTATAATTAAAAATTGTAAATTTTCATTGCTCAACAATGAAAATGCCTTGTTCTTTTGTGTAGCGCTCCATTTTTAATAACCCTGAACTGTCAGCTGGCACGCTGTCTTTTTTTGTTGTTGGCAACAGTTTACCGCACAAGTGACGCAAAATTCAAATCTTGCGTGAATTTTGGGACACCCTTTAGTTTAGCCTATGACAGAATTCACATGTCCAATAATGACTAGAGTTTTCAAAATTCATGTGCAGTATGTATGATAGACCCCCTTTAATAGTACAGGTTCCCATGTAGGTTCAGATGTACCATCTGGTGAATTGTGTCCCTAGAGTAAGCAACAATACATAGTAAAACATAATGGACAAGCCCTATGGATGTTATCTAATCATAGCTCTTAGAATTGGAAGTCACCCTTAAGCTGATCAAGATGTGAACCCTCTCGTTTGGCCAACGAGAAAATGGATTTCAGGGGGAGAGAGGGGGACTTGAGGCCCTGCTTAGTGTGGAGAGGCAAAGAGAGAATAGAGATGAATCAGGCTAGTTCTCCTTCCCATTGCCATGGTTTGACCACCTGCTGGGATGCCTCACATTTGAAATTACATTCAAACCTGGTGACCAGAAAAGTTGTGGTATGAGGGGTGGTCAAGAAATTCATGGAATGAAGGAGAAAAAGGAGCAAAAAGCAAAAAACAAACAAAAAAAATTCTATTATTTTTTTATTTCAGTATATTCACTCTTAACCCAAATACACTTTTTAGATCTTGCAATAAGTTTATTTATGCACTTGGAAAAAATGTTTTATTTTCACCTCATATTGCAGTTTTAACCTCTGCAAATTTCTTCCCTCAAAGCTATTTTTTCATATTTGGGAACAAATAATAATCAGATGGAGCCAGGTCTGGGCTGTAGGGAGGGTGTTTTAACGTTTGAAAGTGCCACAGTCATGTAGAGTAACATTGCTTTTGTGCACAGGCGCATTGTCATGGAAAAACAGCACCCTTTTGGTTTATTTTCTTCTTCTTTGTCTTTCACAGATTCTTTTAACTGTTTCAACAGACTGGAATAATACTCTTCAATTATTGTGGCACACTTATCCTTGTAATCAATCAGCAAAATACCCTCCATATCCCCCAAAATACTAGCCGTGATTTTTCCAACCAATTGCAACACCTTGAACTTTTTAGTGGGTGGCATGCCCTTCTTATGCCACTGCATGGACTTCTGCTTTGACTCATTCTCATAATGATGAACCCAGGTGTCATCTCCAGTGACAATCCAGTGGAAAACTTCATCTTTGTTGTCTCTGCAGAGGTCCAAATACTGTCATGAACATTCAATGTGCTGTTGTTTTTGAAGCGGCATGAACATTCTTGGTATTCATCTTGCACTAACTTTTGACATCCTTAGATGCTGATGGAGAATATTCGTAATGATTATAGCTGATACTCCAACCATTTGTGCAAGCTGCTTTTGATTCAGTCTGGCATCGTACTCTATAACTTTTCAACTTTTTGACGATGTCTGAAGAAGTGGCCTCAACAGGGTGTCCCAGACAGAGGTCCTCTTCAGTTGACTCTGCCTTGCTTGAAA
>PVKE010016759.1:0-31589 GCA_004027555.1 Craseonycteris thonglongyai | reverse complement strand
AATAGTTTTGAACATATATTTTACTTATCTACCCATACCTCGCTGGAATGTACCTTATACTGAAACACAGTGTATAAACATAGTATGCATTTCACACCCCTTCTTCCCCCTTAGACTACGCCTATGACAACAAGTCGATCGCGACACACTTTTAAGATAAAAAGTAGATCTTATATACAGAAAAGTTGGCCACCCCTGCAATACATGACTGATGGTGTGTATGTAGGGAGGACTCTGCTAAATGACAAAGAATTTAACTAGTTAAGTTTGTAGCTTGAGTCCACCTTTAGTTAATTTATTTAAAAAGTATGAGTAAATATTTGCCAAGGAGAAGCAGAATGTCACTTAACTTAGCAAACCAGTATATTTTCATAGCTTATCAGAGACAGGAATATGTTAGAGGGGTATTTAGTTTTCTATTGTGAATGGTTTTTAAAAGCTTTCTAAAATCTAGTTTGGTCTACACAACCTATACCTTCTCAAAGAGATTTCCCAAGGAATTTAGAGACTCAGTTCTGTGTCTTTTCCAGAAAGACATGTTCCTGAAAACCAGGGCCTCATCCTACTGACTGTTTTGAAAAACATCACACATTGCAAAAATATAAGTAATAAAGTAAGTTAATGAAAATTCTTCTCTTTTTCATAATGTAAACACTACTCTTGCATGTGCACTCGGGAAGCAGAATTTAAATCAGGAGCGCTGGGCACCACCAGGGGAAATTTAACAGGACTTCCACAATGTTCAAACTCTGTCCTTTCTCCTGTTACGTAGTAATGCTTTTGAGCAGCCAGTACTATAATACCAAATGCATAATTTTAAAAATCAACTCATTGGGGAAGCCGGGATGGCTCAGTGGGTTAGGCGCTCACTTTGCAGCTCTGGGGACCTAGGAACGAATCCCGACCCCAGCCCATGCGGACCCATATGCTGAACTGGGGAGTACCCCCAGTTCAGTTCTCTCTCTGTCTCTGTCTCTGTATCTCTCTCTCTCTCTCTCTCAAAAATAAATAAATAAATAAAACTTAAAAAAAAAATCAATTCAGGAGTGAACGTTTAAAACAATGGCCATGTGACCCTGTTGGCCTAGCAATGGCCTGACTTGGCCGCGTCAGCATCTTTTGTACAGTGGTGTTTGTGCAGTTGTCTGAATTTTCTGTTTATTTTATTCTTTATTCCTTGTAAAATGGAGCACTTCCTGTGACGAACAAAATTTTTAAATATACATATAATGCTATGTTTACATCATTAAAGATTATGTCTAAAAAGTTACGAGTAGTTGAGGATTTTTATATTACCTCTGCTCACCTCCCACTCTTTACCACCCCATGCCATGCCTTGAAACTTATTTATTCATTTATTTATTTCATATTTACACATACTTTATTCAATAGATATTTTCCAGAATGTAAGGTACTGCCAGGAATCTGCATAAACTCATATTGTTTTAGATAAATCAAATTGCATCTCCATTTAATTGTATTTGTTACATATAACTGAATCAAGTTTTTTTTTTTGGCTCTTCTTAATTTAAAAAAAGAGGAAAATTGAATTGTTTATCTTTTATAAAGTATGATGGTTAAAAAATATTTTTCTCTCAGTGTTCTAAAGCCCTCAATTTTTTCCCTGTAGGGCAGTAGCTTGTTCTTGCTAAATGTCTCCCACGGAATGTAAATGTAGAGCCCGTGGAAATATATGTTCATTTATCTATGAATAAGTTCCATGAATTCTTTCCATTTAATCTTCTAACAATGTGAAGTCCCCAGACTCAGTATAAAAATCTCTATACAAAAATTGCTGATGTACAAAATAGCCAGAAACCCTTATTTTTATACATTATGACAAGAGTTGAGTTAATATGAAAATCAGTACAAAATTGGAACAAATTAAGCTCAAGAATCTGGGCATCAACAATCAACCCATAAAATATATATGGGACGGTTAAATAACTTTATTATCTTTTGCTGAACATTTTGTTTTTCTCTTTACATACCTTTTTTCATTGCAGTGTTTGAATTTATACTTTGTACCTTCCTCCAAATCTGATCAGAAAATTCTTAGCACTAGTGGTTGAATTAATTAATAAATGGAAATAAGCATGGATATTTAAGAGTCAAGACTTGGAGGGACAGTTTCTGGTAAATGTAGCCTCATAGTCAGCACAATGTTTCTAATTAACATCATGTACTTAACCAGAGTAGTTAGGAATAGGTTGGAGACCACAGCTTTCCTCATTCTGGGCTTCCCATGTTGCCTGTCCAATCCATAGGTAAAGGCAGATGTCCCCTTCCTACAGTGACTTTACAGCCACCAAAACAGCAGCCTGCCCAAACATATTTCGCCTCCAATTTATCAGAGGATGGTGTAATTCCACCCTTACAATAATTTCATCTGAAGCTCTTTAATAATGTAAATCTCAGCATAACCTGTGTGATACTATTGTGTTTTATGTCAGCGTCCCACCAATATACAGATGTTAGATCCCTGTAGAAATCCTTCATAGAACAACAAAGAAATAGTGTTAGTGCCTTGGGCTATGGCTGTGTTATAATCAAAATAAAGGTAATCATATAAGGCCCATTTCTATATCATTTATAAAACTACAATTAGAAACTTAACCCATTACCAGCTTTGTGCCATAAAGTTACTTTTGAACATAAAAATAGAAAATAAGTCTCTCTCCCAATAAATTGATATACTTTCTTTAATCTTAGAGAAAAAGCTATAGTGCATTTTTTTTTTTTTTTTTTTTTTTTGCCTCTGTTGCCTGGAATGTTAGAATTCCATTTTTTGCTTAAATGTATTAATAACAGGCATCAAAGTTTCTCTGATTAAACTACTTTATCTTTCTCTACTCTGGGCTACATGACTCTGTTTTACCTTGTTTTTTATTCTTCCTTTAGCTACTTGCTTCCATTTTTATCTCTCAACTATTGCAAACCCTTTCATGGGAGGAAGTATACACAGTTTATTCTTGTTATTCATGGTAGTTTTGTTTTATAAAGACACTTCAAACATTGAATCAGGGAATACTATGGTCCCAGTGGGAATATAAGGTGAAGTTCCTGTGAGCCTCTGGTCATATTTTCACCCAACTGCTCAATACAAAGCTATGTGCCTTTCTGTTTAAAGGCATATATTTAATGTATGCTGTTGATTCATAAACATTGAGTTCATGGCCAATAGCACTATAATTCACGCCTAAACGAAGCTTATGTAACACATATATTCTCCATAAGACATATAACAGCCTTTTCGCACCTAGGAACACCAGACAGCATTTTAGCATTATGTTTAGGAGCCATTTTAAATAGAAATACTCCCACAAAAATGCAAAAAGAAATACGGTACTAAGTAACCAGTGAAAAGGACACTTGTTTACAGTATGAGAACTGAAACAAGTAAGGTGTCAACTTGTTTGACCTCAGATGAAAATGTGCACATCGGGAAACTCAGAATTTTCCCTACTTCCATGTTGTCTGTGGATGACCACAATTGCATCAGGGGTATTGATTTTGGGGTTACAGATAAATTTCAACCAGTATGCAAATTCACAAGTACACCATTAGCAAATCATGATATTGATTGTATGAGTTTCCAACATTAACATTATTATGTTTAGGGCGATTAGCGTACGAGCAGCTATTAGAATACTAGATTATCAACTAGAAAGAAGGGCCCTGAGGAAATGGAACCTGGGACAGGTCACCTCCATAGCCCTGTGGAAATGTGAGAAAAGTGAGAGCAAAGGCAAGAGGAGCATATGCCAGGGGAACAGCCGGGAGTCCCACATGGGACTCAGGTCCCTAGGGAAAGGAGAGGAGAAACAAGGTAAGCCTAAAAAGGAGACAGCATTAACTTATTTCACAATTTTACATTTTTCCTATTGCAGTGACCCTTTAATTATATCCATTGTTGCTTAACCAAGGGACTGATGGAGACATTTTCTTCCTCCAATAGATTCTTACCCTAAATTTACAAAAATGCATCACACTACAGGATGGCCTAAAAGTACCGGTATATTATATTTGCATTCCATTACATTGTGTATGTGCACCTTCCTGAGCACATATTCTGTGACGAATTTCATTGATTCAACTGTATACTTACTTTTGGGTCATGCTGTATATGACCAAGTATTACAAATCCTAATACAAAACGAGTTAATTTTGGCCAAATTGTTAGTAAAAGTTGTACCACTAAGTTCTGAGGGGAGACTCCTGTTTCCAGAGCTGAAAACGAAAAATATTATTAAACCTGAAATAGCCACTCTCTGCTCTCCTACACCTCCGTATTCACAGTAGCATCAATATAAAGACATACCCTAGGCAAAAATTGGTAAAAAGCAGTTGGGAAAGACACCTGTGGATTTTGTAGCACCAGTAATAAACCAAATCAGTCCATTCAACTTCGATGTTGCACACTGTATGTCCTCCAGGGATCAACTATGTTAAGAAGTAGCTCTAAATTAAAATTAGCTCATAAAATGACATTTTAGTCTAGTTTATTGTCTGTACTTGACTTATTACCAACACCAATTCACCTTCTTGGATCTTTTATGCAGTGAAAATGATTGGAATTATCAGCAACACAGAGCCCTGTAGATATTTTAACTCAGGGCAATTTGTCATAGTTGCTGGCTAAATTTAATGTCTTTGTCCACAAAGTTATTACCTGTAAAGGACATTCATATATAGATAAATCATGATGTACACTGTACTTCACTCATGAACTTGGCTTGGTTCTTGAAGCCACACCCTTGTTATTTCAGAGTCCACCCTAATTACTACGATACTCCTCCCCACTTCATTGAAGCGATCTCAGGGTTATGAAATGACTTTTCTTCCAGTTCTGCAGCACTTATACTTCTTGTCCTTAATTTGGACTATGGTCCAAAACCTTTTTGGATGAGCAAATGGTATACAGATTCCCACATATGAGAGATGGTTGCTCTCGTGTTCATGGTTTGTTTTTTTTTAATTATTTTAATTTTGATTATCTGAAAAAGAAAAATATGTAGTTCCAGTATGGCCAAAGTTTACATGATTTGAAGATGTATTTAAAAGACGACTTCATCATTCACATTTTATATTACAGAAGAATAGAAATAGTTCTGCTGTTACCATATATTTTGAAGTATTAAAATCAAGAAAATTGCATTGAAGGTTAGATTGTGTCTGATTTCCAAATCAGTCATCTTGGTCTGCTTTATTTTATGATGGTTTAACATACCAGTAGTTTATAAATTTAATAGTTTGACAGCTGCTGACCCAGCTCACATGCAGCAGGCACAAGCCAGTGTGGCTTAACCTGATATGTTCCTGATATTCTGATTGGTCAGCAGGTAACAAGCTGGTTGTTCAATGTGCTTTATATCACCCCTGATTCCTGGAATATCAGGAGAGAAAACAGGAGAGATGGTTGCAAACACAACCCTGGCCTAGTTTGAAGACCACTTCAGGTGCAAATTCTTTCTCCTTAAAAGCATCTTCCTGATACAGTATTGTTTACAACTGCTAAAAAAAAGGAATGGATTTTATTGACAATCTAAGAGTTTAGGTATACTATTACCACAAAGCTTTAATAAATGTCAACTGTACATGGTACTAATTTTAGTGTCTTCCCGAACCTCAATCTTCAGTAAAAGTTTTAGCACAGATTCTCATCAGGATATGTTACTTGTTGACACAATTCTCAGTGACAATGGTACAAATAAATGTGAAGGACAGTGATTGACTTCATAGAGGTTTATAGTTTCTCCTCATTCAAAATTATTACACATACGTGAATTGAAGACACAACAGTATTGGTATATGAACTAACAAACCTAAGGAGTAATTGTTACATGCAGCAGCCCTCCAAACTATGTTTCCAATGGTTACTTTGTCTTTTTTTATATTATCATCTAAGCTTTGATGGTCTTGATAAACTGTATTATGCTTAAAAATGAGCTAGAAATATGTATCCTGATTTCCTTTTATATATAAAGTTTTATAGAAATCTTTTTCTGAAAAATAGTTTAAAAACCTCAGGTTCTTGAAAAGAGACCAGAAATAATTTCAGTTCGTTTGATTAAATGTTCTACTAGTTCTACAAAGAAAAACCTATAAAAATATTTCTAAAAATTTCAGTAGTTATCTGACCTACATTTTCCTTATGGTAGAACAAATGAGAAACTCCTTATATACCCCTTCTTACAAATAATGTGTCAACCACTTCCATGTTAATTTTCTAACTGTCACTGACTTGAAATAAAGAAGTGTCTGAAAATAAGCCAAGTACAGATAGAAAAACGGGACTAAATTCTCCCATGATGAACTAGTTTTACTTTAGGGCTCATTCTCACATAGCAGTCTTCTGCCATTAGACATTTAACCTACTTGTTCTTGACACTTCCAAATTTGTTTAAATGGTAACTGCTGGACTTCCTTTTGGTTACTACAATCAATTAGACACATTTTTATCTCTAAGGGAAGTCAAACCGTTATCTTCATAAGATTCCTATGAATTGTCCAAATCCACAATTTGAGATCATTTCATTCTGTGTAATAAGGGTGTTTTCAGTACAGTATACTGAAGTATACTGGTGTCTTTTTCTGATGGTAACAACTCAGAGGGCAGTAACGGTGTTAAAATGACTGTAAAATTATGAAGATGCAAATAACCAAGTGTACTTTTGATATCACATATCTATGTGGTTGGCCATTTAGTTTGCAACTGTGGACCTGTTTAGGGAAACTCATTGTTTTTAAGTCCACCTCCTATACTAGCAATTGGCTGAGGTTAGCTAAGAAAAATGTACTGTTCCTGGTAGAAAAAATGCTCAGGATGTTTGATCAGTTACTATGGCTTTAGTCTACAAACTAACCAGTGTCTGCCAGCTTACCAACTTAGTTTATTTCCATGTGCTTGCAATGTTCACCCACAAGACAGGAAACTTAGAATTTAGACTGTCAAGGATACACAGCCAAGTGTTGTGGATGGTGTTGGTAATAAAGTCTCAACCTCTAAGAAAGAACCAATTCACTTTCTGAGGATGAATTTAAGATACTCTGTAGAAGGATACATTTTCTACAGAGGAACATGACCATATTTTCAGAAGTAGGGTTCTGAATTCTTACCTAGCCCAGAATCCACCTTGGTAATGGAAGATTTTAAATGATGGCTGCTTGAAAAATTTCAGTCCACAGTGCCACCCTCCACATGAGGTACATCAACTTTCACTGATAAAGTCCTTTTCCCCCCAAATTGTTCCCCTACAAATCTATTTTTAAACCTGAAACTTCTAATATTAGGTATGCCTTTGGATCTTCACTACATGTTATAACGGCAAAATGCTGACTGGCAAGAGTAATTGTCCGTTGTTTTCAGTCACAGCTACTTTAGCAGAAATTAATTCATCAGAAAAACTGGTCAACAAGTAAGTCGTTGACTATCCAGCTTGGTAGCAACAAACTGGTACCAAGCACTGTGGAAAATATCAAAAGAGAAAAGTGGGTTCTGAAATAAAGTTTTGAGAGAAATCAATTTTGCCCTTGACTTGTACTAAAAAGAAAGTTTTTGCTTGACTGTCAATAAATGTCAAAGAAAAAAAGACTCAAGGAGAAACTTACATCCATGACAAAATAGACATGTAATAAAATGATTTGCCCAGGCAAGAGTTTTGGGGTCTCAGGGAATATTTGGCCTCATAAAAACCTTTATAATATCTGATTACATAGAAGAAGCTAAGGATTTCTATTTGTCTAAAAAGTTTACAAAAAGTATCTTCTGTTTTTTTCCTTAATAAAGCTTTATAACACAAATAACTATTCTTAAGAATGAAATGGATTTACTCATGGGTACCATTGTTATAGTATAAGTATAGTCTTGGAAACTTATCACTGCAATGGATATCATAAAAATAATCACTCTCCTGTTTAATATCCAGTTAAACAGGATGATTTTAAAATAATGGGAATGAAGTGAAATATGCTACTTAAAAAACAAAAAGATATTATTCAAGATCTAGTCTACTCCATAAACTTGTCTTAATTAGTGCTGGATTAGATATATATTCTCACTATCTGGGAGTGCTGGCTAATAGACTTGCTTGTTCTTGGGACCCCATGGTTTCAAGTAGACCTCAATGTCTGCCTGGCTCATTCAGTTCAATTTTGCCTTTAAATCATTCCCTGGGTTAGTTTTGGCAATTGTGTTAAAGAAAACTAAACTCATAAAGATTATGCCTAGAATAGGAAAAGTGTTTCTTTTTCTTTCTTTCTTTCTTTTTTTTTAATGTTAAATTTATTGGGGTGACATTGATTGGTAACAATTAGATAATTTCCAGGTGTACAAGTCCACATCACATCACCTATGCATTGCATTATGTGCTCACCACCCAGAATCAGCTCCACTTCCATCACCATATATCCGGTGTCTACTCCCACTCCCCCTCTCAACTCTCCCTCCCCCCTCCTCCCCCTTCCCTAGGTAACCACCAAACTATTGAGTGTGTTCATAATGCTGGTGCCCTCTCCCACCTCCCCTCCCACTCTCCCTCCCCTCTCCTCCCCTTCCCTCAGGCAATCACCCAGCTATTGAGTGTGTCCATAGGTCTCTGTGTCTTTGTAACTTTCAGTTTTATATTCCACCTATAAGTGAGGTCATATGTTTCCTGATTCTTTCAGTCTGACTTATTTCGCTTAATAAGATGGTCTCTAGGTCTATCCATGTTGTCACAAATGACTGTATTTCATCGGAAAAGTGTTTCTTGACTTCAACCTTCTTTCATCTTTTTTATACCTTGGCACATATACTCTATGAATGTCCTGAAATCTCTACAAATTATATATTTAAAAAAATCATTTCAAACAGGAAACCTTCATAAGAAAAGTAGAATTTGTGAAACTGGGCCCAGTAAAAGGAAAATGATCACACATTCTGTTTTCTTACATAATGGCATAGACCTGAAAATTGGTACCTACATTCTTTTGGTGATAATATTTTAAAGCTGGAAATGATGGTGCTTGTTGTCAGTCTTTAATCAAGAATTTATTATCAATGCAGGGAAGCTGGGATGGCTCAGCCGGTTAAGCAATTGCTTTGCAGCCCCGGGACTAAAGGATCAAATCCCGACCCTGGCCCATGTGGACCCATATGCTCAACTGGGGCGTGCTTCCCACACTGGAGGCCCCCAATTTGGTTCTTGATCCTGGTTCTACCCCTGGTTGAGGGGCGTGCCTCCCATGGGGGAGGCCCCCAGACCAGTTCCAGCCCTGTGCAGCTCCCGCCCACCTGTGTGGAATGAAACCATGTCAAAAGCTGATAACGTACAACTATGGAGACTGCTCTAGGCCCTCCCTCTTCTCTCTGTCTCTCTCTGTGTCTGTCTCTGTCTGTCTCTGTCAAAAACAGTAAAATAAATCTTAAAAAATATATTATCTATGAAAACTTCACCCTTGGCAACCATGTCAGTCATAATTTATAGTGATCCATAACTGCTCATCATGCTATAGTAGGACTTTTTTGTGTGTGATAATAACATTAGTGTTCTTTTCTTTGTAGTATTAGTATACTCCCACACAAGTCCAAGTGCTCTGCAAAGCAAGAGATTTGTGCCCACAATAATATGCACAAACCTCAAACAGGAAAAACTATCTTTTCTAAGAGAATATTATATTTTCAAGAGACTATGAAATACTGATGAATTTACAAGGGGGGTAATGTAGAAGATTCATAGTGAGGTAACAACTGAGTGAATAACATAAGTAATCAAATGCTTGGGGGGAAAAAGCACAAAAGGACTAAAGTCAACATGGTTCTAATTAGAAAACCTGACTGAGATATTTCTAGACATGGATTATGTGTCTAACTCATAGATGAGTCATTAACTATTTTTTAGGATTTGGCTATTCCGTCTATCATAACCAGAACAAAAATAACTGGACTATTGGCATATTATGAGAAGCTTTTATGAAAAACACATTTGTTCAGAACTAGATGTCTGAAATGATGTGTCCATAACAAAGAATGCTTTACACAACTGGAATCCAGGAGGAACACAGAGAGACACCTCAACTGCGCAAGTAGGCATACAGAATGTTCTTACACTGATTAGTTAATAATCAGAAATACTTGCAATAGAGATAGTGAGAGGTAGTCAGATGGTGGTATAAAGAATGTTTGTAAATGTAACAAAATATTCCCCAAATTATTTAAAACACTGAACTGGAAGGAGTATCCTCATGGGGATAGAGATGAGGTAGGAAGAGGAGGAAGAAGAGAGACAATAACTTTCCCTAAAGTTAGTCAATCATTTGGCATACACTTACAAGTCAATCATTTGATAATATTTTACACATTATTGGAAATTGCATAAGTAATCATTACAAGAAAATGAGTCTTCAATTCTTTTAGAACATTGTGATATACTTCGTTATGCCTTGGTGAGTAGATCTTAAAAGTGTCATAAGTTCAGTCTCAGCAGAACCAGAACAAAGCTATTGAGTAAAATAAAGAGTTAGTTTGTTCTTAAATTAATATGGGCAATATCAGTTATTAAAGCATGATATTTATGAGCCCAAATCTATTTTTAACAATAGATTCAATCACTTTAGGAATCTGTTAGGTTTTCCATTCTGTGGTACCAGAACACATTCCTAACGGAGACATGCCTTGTCATTTTCATAGGGCAACCAAGAGAGAATATGGGTGAATAGAATTATAAATACAGGGAAAGAAGATGTTACTTAAAGTGATTACCCCACAAAAGGGATAAATGATTCCATAGTCATAAACTAAGAGCTATAGACTTATTTAATAAATACTCCCAATTTAATAACAATAATGATATTATTAACAGTAATAATAAGATATAACCTTACCTTTCCCCTAGTCCTTCCAGAACTTAAATTTTATTATTAGACAAAGCAGACCAGTACTTTCAGAATAGAAAAAAAAGAAAACTCATGAGTCATATCCTATGGCTAATATTCTGCTCTCTTTCCAGGGTCTCTCTGAGAGATGACATTAGTTTCTGTAAATTTTAGTTATTACCTGCATGCCAGTATTCCCGCATCACTATTACCAGCCTGATATCTCCCAGAAGGTTTAGATTCTGGAAGTCATTGTCCTGAACAAATCCAATTGAATGACCACAGGTACCACAAATGCAATAAATCTTTCTCCCTCAATGTGTTTCACCTTTTCTATTTTGGAGACCACTATTCATCTATCTATTGCCTCCTTAAACCAGCAATTGAGATGTTATAAAAATTTTCTCCTTTTTCCCAATAGCTGGCCAATGCCACTGGCTAACAATTTCTCTAATCTGACTTTCTTCTCTACTCTTACAATCACTGACCTAAGTTCAGACCTTTTTTATTTCCCACTCTGAAGTGATCTCTTTACAATCTTAACTCCTTAAATTTATCTTTCTTTTTATAAGACAATACAGTATTCAAACCACTAATTTTACCAGTCTGTGGTGAAATTATCTGCTCGTGTATCTCTCTGCCTGACCAAATTGTAAATTCTTCAAGAGCATAAACTATATCTTATTCATCTTTACAACAAAAGTACCAAAGATGATGCTGATACATAAAAGGCACTTTATGATTTTTTTTAAAAAATTCAGATATAATGATTTTTTTAAAAAAATTCAGATATACAAAAACTATATCAGAGACTTAACTGATATTATTAATTTTAACATGGTGAGCAAATCTTTTGTATTAAGTTATATTGTTAACTTTAACATAACTAACTCAACATTTTCTCTAAAGTTATGCTATCCAGGTAGAATATGTATTCTCTAAAGGATGTTAATTTTTGAGTCTCTTATCTTTATCTTTTGGATTAAGTGACCAAGCACCATGCATAATAGCATGCTTGTGGCAGAAAGGACTAATTAGAAAGCAGTTCTGAGCTATTTCTTTAACTCTCTTATTCAAATTTCTACATAGTTTTTAAAAACATGGTCCCTGAAAAATAAGACAAATAAAAATGCTACTGCTGGTTATAAAATATGATGATGCCAACAAAACATCTTTCCTTAAATATATAGTGAGCAATTACAAATATGAACTGTTCCTTTGCTTTTTTTAATCAGTTCTCTGTTCTCAAGTTGCCTATCCCTAAAGGTGTGTGAATATTTACTATATTGATCTTAAGAATCAACAATACTACCCTAAACTAATGACACCATGTTTCAAGTCTCTCTTTCACTAAAATCACCCTAGTCCAACACTTCCCATGAACTAAAGGCTAGGAAACTTAGTTTCTGGTTCCCTGGGCCTCATGTATAAGTTTACTTTAAAAGTCAAATTGGAGTGAAAAACCATCGGAAGTCAGAACCATGAAAACCACACTTGATTAGAAAAACTATTGAGAACCAGGAAGAAGGACATTATAGTTCCAGGGAAATTTCTCTGCATAGCAACTCAGTTATTATCATATAGTTGTTTTATAGAGAAAAACACCACATAGAACTCAAAGACGCTTATAGCTCGCACTGCGAACACATGCCCACCCGCTTCCTTCCCGTCTACAGAGACCACAGCCCCAGGTTGGTGAAACTTTCACCGTTAGAAGAAAAAGCACATTGGCCAGGGGTCCTTACCCTCCATTTTTCACCTGGCTCTCATCTTTAACCAGAGAGACTCTTTTTAATCTCAAACAGAATAAATTATAATCAAGTATGTAAATTCCTGGGGTTATCCAGGAGCGGTACTAATGAGTTATGCATTTGTGTTTGCTCGTTTTTTCTAATAGATAAGTGAAACATTCAAATCTAACAAGGGAGATTTGGGGAGACCATATAGCTTGATATCAAAATAATTAGCACCTGAGGACGGTCTAGAGCAGTCCAAAGAGATCAGCAAACCCTAAGTTGCTCATTTCATTTTATTACTAGCATCTCATCGACTAGCATCTCATTTCCAACTGAAGATGGAGGAATAAGTTGTTCTCATATCATGTTCTATTTATTTATGCCTGTTTCATAATGTCTTAACTCTCAGTTATAAATACCAGGGTATTTCCAATAAAGTGATTTTTCCCCCCTAAGTTTTGCAGTGTTGTTTTCTGTATTGTTTCTAGTAGAGAAGCTTTTACTTCCAAATCTGAGGGACAGCATTGATAATAGCTATTTTGAACTTTAGAGAGATTAGTAAAATCAAAGACTGACTCAAGGAAGGATAGGAATAGAGATGGAAATAATAGTTTCCACACACTCATTTATGGTATCTATTTGTAGTTGTCTGAAGGAATTAAGAAATTAGCAAATAGGTTGCATTGCTCCTGTATTTGCCAGCAGTTGGGAAAAGAGTTCAGAAAATCAGAGGCCCAAAGTCAGTCCAAGGAAGCACTTGAGCCAATATGTAGAAGCTCTTGATCTCGGGCAAGATTTCCACTTTTTTTAAGGACTATGGGATTCCTAGTTTTCCTTTTCCGCTTGAAAATCTAATTTCATTCTACATTTTAAATATTTTAACATGTTCGGAAACATTTATCAACAGTACATTTTATGAGAAGAGCATACTCTGAATAAAAGACCGTGAGAACTGAGTAATTCTTTTAAAAAACTTGTGAGGCTCTAAGGTTCTTCCCTAAGTTAGACTGAAAAAAATAGAATACAAAGTGATTATGCTTTTTCTAGTGATTTTTGTTCTGGTGTACCCCTCAGGTCAGATTTAATACACAGTTTCATTTTTTTTCTGATCAATTTAAAGAAAGAAGCAACAAGAAACATATTGGGTTGACCCAAGATCACTATAATTAAAAATAAATTTGTGTGCCTAAGAAAGAAAATGAAAGTAAAATCTTATACTTTTTCCCTAAACCTTTTAAAATGAAATGTTTCTCTTTTCTAGAGTCTATATATTTTTCTTTCTCTCTCTGTGAGTGTGGATGAATATATATATATATATATATATATATATATATAATATATAGATTCATAGATGATAGATAGATGATAGACAGATAATTGATAGATGGTAGATGATAGATAGATGTGTGTGTGTGTGTGTGTGTGTGTGTGTGTGTGTATATATATATAAACTTTCTACCTATGTAACTGGGTAAATAGGTACATAAATGGAAGGAAGAGAGAAAAAGTACAAAGAAAAAAGAAAGAAACTAAACATGAAGCAAAAATTGTAAGTTACTCAGACATAAAGCTAGACAGTATGGATATTAAAATAATCAATCTATTCCTCTTTTTCACACTTGCAGTGTTTGCCTTAATTTGTGATCTAGAACAAATTGTGTTCTTGTATCTGTAAGATCACAGGTTTGTAAGAGAGCTTGAAGAGCGTTCAGTCCAACTTCCACCGCGGTATATGCTGTCTCTACAAGCAAGTCTTGGAGAGCTCCCTTCTCCGCCTTCTCAGTCTCATCCAGTCCCTGAAATGAGTTCCCAAGTGGTCTCTCCAGTCTCACCTCGTGCCTCTCTACCACCTGCCTTCCACTCTGTAAACTCTTCTGTCAGATCACAGAATGTACCAAGCTCTTCTCCAGGTCAGGATTCCAGCAGATGCTTTTGCTCTGTCCTAATTGTTCTCGCCCAAGTGCCCACCTGACTGGCACCCAGACATCCTTCAGGTTCCAACTAAAACTCTCTTTCCCTAAGACAGATCCTCTCGACTGACCCCATCATTATTCTTTCTTCCCATCGAAAGACGTTACTTGCAGTCATAAGAACTGCTCATTTTTCTTTTATTTTAACTTACTTTTAGTGTTGTTTTATCCATCCTGTTTCTGAACTATTTGAGGGCTGTCTGGAAAGTATCCAGCCATGTAAGCATTCTTATCATATGGACAATGGCTGGATTTTTTTCTGGACATCCCTCATATCCTTTAATTGGGAAGAAGAAGGAAGTTATAGACACTGAGTAATTCCATTTTCTCTCACATCCACTAACTTTCTCATTCACTGCTTTTACCAAACAACACTAGAAGAATCTTTGGCTCTTGTTAGCATTTTGTCCAAGCTTTTCTTCAGCTCACTCTGGATTTTACTCTTCCTCATACTATGCTTACAGCTCATTTAACAGCTTGGTAAGCATTTCTAGTTATGTGTTCCTTTATTCATCTATTCTACAAGGCATTTTAAAAAACTGATTTTATTAAAACCTCTATGTAGCCTTGTGAATTTCTCTACTGGCACTTCATTTTCTTTTCAAACCTGTTTGTCTCCTAGCTGTATTCATCTCAGGAAACAGCTTCACCATCTACCCAATATCTTCAGTATATAATTTACTGATTATTTTGATTATTTTTTTCCTTCATCCTCACCCTTTATCCAATTAATCAGCAAGTCCTATCAACCCTGCTTTTAAATAGTTCCTGAATCTATCTACTTCTCTTGGGGAACCATTGTTTCCACCCTGTTCTATGCCACTGTCATCTCTGGTCTACTCGAAGAGCCTCCTAACTGGTCTCTCATATACTCTGGCCACCCTATACTACATTTTCCTCAAGGAGGTCATAGTGGGCTTTTAAAAAGATGGCTTTCCCAGGATGGCTCAGTGGCTTAAACGCTTCCTTCGCAGCCCGGGGCCCAAGGACCAAGTCCCAGCCCTGGTCCATGTGGACCCATATGCTGAATTGGGTGTGCTTCCTACGTGGGAGGCCCCCAGTTCAGTTCTTGCCAGGGCGAGCTTCCCATGTACCCCGGCCCAGTTCCCACCTTGCATGGCCCCCACCCACCTGTGTGGAGCAAAACCATGTCAAAAACTGATGGTGTACAGCTATGGAGACTGCTCTGGACCCTCCCTCTTCCCTTGTCTCTCTCTGTCTCTGTCTCTCTGTCAAAATCAATAAAATAAAATAAAAATAAAATTAAAAAATATATATATGGCTTCTGCTGAGGCTTTCCCTCACCGCTGAATCACATAGTCTCCCTCCCCTTCCCAGATCACTGTCATGATTATACTTTACATTTTCTAATACCACTGAAACTTACATAACTAACATTTATTGGCTTACATATCTAATTAAAGATACTTTTTAGCTATGTGTAAAACCAAGCTTTTATTCTCGTTATTGGTACTCTAGACACATTTTCTTCATGTAAGAAGGGCCTATGAGAGAAGGTTAATACTTAGAGAACAAAGGGCATAAAACAAATTAAGTAATACTCTCAACTCCATTTATGGGGTTTACAATAGGGTCTATGCTGCTACTTCCTACACCTATGTAATAAACTTAAGCTCCATATACACCTAATGGTGAGGAAAAAATAACTTCTTTCTAGCTGGTATCTTTATGAAGTGACATACCCAGCATAGAACGCAACTTGTTTGTCCTGTCTGTTTTTACTGTTATTGTTTTCTTGTATCTCAGTATTACAATTACTTGCTTAAGAGCTGAACTATTGGTCAACCTGCCTGGATGAATCAACGCAAGAAACTGGATTAATTGTGTGCTGAGCTTTATGTGAGTAGGTAGTCTATGTTTTATCCTCCACTGATCTAAAAGACCAAAAACAAAAAAAACAAAAATCTAACCAGAAATTTCTTAGACTGAGTTTGGAAAAAAGAGCCCTGAACCACCTGAACTTTGGATGACGTCTGCTTTTCCACAATAGTTAAATATATGAAAAGCAATTCAGAAACCTGCAGATAATTGTAGTACAAGGTGGTGTGCCAAGGAGCAGAGAAGATTAATTATTTTAGGGTTAACTTCCCTATCAGGTCAAATATTCCTGTTCCAAAAAAGGCTTATGAGAGAGTTGTGGTTTTCTAACAGATCTCCTTTACTCCTTCTTGGCAACTATGAGAACAGGCTCATCTAGTTTCATCTGCAATGTTTTATTTTCCTTTCGAAAGCAATGATGGTAACATTTTATGGGAGGCCATAGTCTGTTCTTAAGCAGAAAGCCTCATTAACATTAAGCTACTGTCAAGGTTACCTTTTTTTGGTCATCCATAAAAATGCCCTCTTGCTTTCAAGAAGGACTAATCTCATCTGGATAGAGGATTATGCTAAGAAACTGTGAGAAATATTTAGGGAGAATGGCTCTCACTTCTTACTACACCTCAGGCTTTATAGTAACTTGAAGATTCAATAAATTTAAATGCCTGAGGCTATAATGCTGAAGTCCATCTTTTCTGTTAATTTTATAAATTTAGAATTATACAACCATGTATATAGTACACATTTATAATATTACTGAATATGTGTAAATATTACAAACAACACATATTTCTTTTTTAAAAAACTCATAGCTATTATCATGTTAAATAATAATTTTGTTGCTAATAATCCTGAAACGACATGTTATTAATTTGGGCTTAAGTTAACAGTGTACCATTTAAACAACTGGAATCGTAAACCTTTAAATTTAGATCTTTAATTACAAAGCCAGTAAACATGTTATACATGTAACTTTAAGCAAACACAGTCTTTTCCTAAAAAGGCAGCCTCTCTAGTTTTTACTAGGTACATTTCACCTGCTTCAAACATTTTCAGATAACTAAATAATGTTATTTTGGAAACTAACTTATTAAGGCTACTGGAATGAACACACATGCTTAAACCCTAGTAGCAGCAGCAGTTGGATCTGAATTTGGAAATAACTGGGCAAAAAATCAGAAGAACAGACATTCCTTTTGATTTTCTACAGCTATTTCACCTGAGGAAGTGCAAAGACAGGTCCTAACACTTGCCTGGCTTGCTCACTCAATTACTTCTCCTTAAATGAAGTTCTACACACATCAACATTATCATTATTATTATTATTAATTTCTTGGTTGCTATTTGAGATACACATAGAAGGAAACTGGCATTGCAGTGCCCAGGGTTTGGTTTTGTTTTATCCTAACCAGCTGTTGGACATGCAAGTACCAAAACAAGACAGCCAGCTAGAGTTCTCTGAGGCCATCTGCTGCACACAGCACGTCTTCACCAGGGCGCTCACACTACCGGACTCTGGTCGCCTGTCGGCCGGCCTGCCACTCCGCATCCACGCCTCACTTCCTTTTCGCCGGCTAAGCACGGAGAATACCCTGGGTGGGTGGGAACACATTCCAGCAATAACAGCCCGGCTTCCCCAACTCACCAGCCTGCGAAGTTTCCCTTTGCGAGAGGGCTGGGTGTCAGGTTTCAGAGGGTTCCTTCCCCTTTCCCAAGCCCTTGAACCCCTGGGCGTCCACACCAGCGACACACAGGATCTGCTTTACATGGGGACAGCTCCTTATTTTCCCAACCTGTGGCGCTGGATCGGTCCCACGCTGGCCTGTCCCCAGCCCCTGCCCGTCAGGACGCAAGTGGCAGGACTTGTAGCACCACCCCTGCGCCCGCAGAGACGCCCGGATCTGGAAGGTTTGTGTGAGAAGAAGGCGTGTCTCCCAGCCCCAACGCGGATGTGCGGAGCTCACCTCAGGCCAATCTCGATGGTGACTCAAAGGGGCTTGGCTCCTGGTTAAATTCTCCTCTGTGGAGCTTCAAAGCCCTAGCAAAAGCTCACTTTTTCTTCCTTTATTTTCCCGAGTTTTCTTTGATACTCATTGGAAGAGCCCTGGGCACTGTGAGAAATGCCTCCAAAGCAATGCATTCTCCTCCCAGAGGATGTCTCCTTAACTACAGAGAGCAAGGAATTGCCCGTGAAGAAGGGAGAAAAGCCTTGGGCAATGAAAGGGGAGTTGGAGAGAAATTGATGTTTCAAAAGTTAGGATCTATAAATATGAATGCACCATCAGTCAATATGCTAAACACTAATCTTGGCCTCCTCCTCACTTCAGAGATCAGTAGTTCAGTAAATAGAGGTCCGATCTAGGAGATCACACGAAATCAGGAGGACACACATTCACTGAACAAATATTTTGTGCCTATTATGTGGCAGCCCCTGTTGGACACTTCGCCGTTATCCACAACAAGGCTCTCTTGAAGTCATGGTTCAGGCAGACTGATATCTGTAGTTTACAGACAGATGGTGAAGGTAAGAATCCAAAGTTATATACATATAATAGCTGACTTAGTCCTCTGTGAAGATAATGTAAAAGTTTCAAGCCTGTTGCATTATACTATCATTGGTAAAAAATGAGATGACCCAGTTCTGACAAGGTGCCTTAGAGAAGGAGATAGGAAGCATCACCCAGAGAATTTCTATAGGAGGGGAGTAAATGAAGACACCCCCCCCCCACACACACACACACACCCACACACAACCAAAACGAAACACAGACAAACAATGACAAAGTAGTGGAGAAGAGTATTGGAGAAAACATTCAGTCTCACAGGAATCTGTCTCTTCTATTAGGAAGCTATGGAAGAAGTTCTATTTTCTGTGCCTCAATGTTCTTATCTTGAAAATGGGGATAACAAAATGCCTTCATAGGGTTTTTATAGTAAATGCATTTATATCAGCACGGTGCATAGAAGAGCAATGCCTGGCATAGTAAATTTTATACATGTGTTGGCTATACCTATTACCTTGGTAACACCTACTTCATTCTCCCAAAGTGAGATCCAGATCATAAAAACTATTCTGATCTACCAGGAGAAAGTATAGGAGGTTCAGGTTATAGATTTTAAAAATATATATGCTGGATTCTATATTTGTGGTAAATCTATTTCACATACATCATCAATATCTACAGAACAAGTATGTATCCATGGGCCTGGAGAGAGTTAAAAGACACAACATAACCTGGACTTAATCCACTGTGCATAGCACATTAATGTAAAACAATTCTCTGTGCTATATAATGATAACCTGTATTCTTCACTGAGTTCATGTGTTCACTTACATTAACCCTAACAGCTATTATTTCTTGTATGCAATAGAGTTTTATAAAGCCCTTTCCCATAGATCGTCTCATTTGACTTTCACCACATGACTTTGAAATAGGTGAGGCAGATCTTATTGTTATTGTCCCCATTTTAGGAATAAGAAACTGAGGTTGAGAAAGTTCCAACAATGTGCCCAGAATCATGAAGGTCCATAAATGTAGAATTCAACTCTGCTGATCCTGAAGGCAGGGCTTATGGTAGTCACAACATGCTCCCTCCCTACTATTTCTTAAAAAAAAAATCCTGGCAAGAAAAGCCTAACACACACTTTATCACCTACTCTCTTTGTCACTCTTTGCCAGATAAGCATGTCAGCTGTCTCAGAGGGTCAGATCTTGCAGGGACAGCTTTCCGGTCACTTGTCACATGAGTCCTGTCTTTGAGGTTCTGGGGCTCAGAGGCACTAGTGTTACTAGAGAGGTAGAACTTTTTCTTTCCCTCTGGGAAGGGGGTGCTAATGAGAAGAAGGTGGTGGGGGTACATGAGAGAAATGATTCTTGGCCTCCTCATGAAGGCTACTTTGAACAGAGGAAGAGCACAATAAAAGACCCTGGAAAACCAGTGAAAACAAGGTGACAGTATTATGTGTCATCAAAAAAAAAAAATAATATATATATATATATATATATATATATATATATATATCTTTCCGTACCTGGAGTTCATGTAACACAAATTAAATAGACATAATTTCTGTCAATGGGTTTGTCATTCAATAAATATAATACGGAAGTAAACAGATATAAGTGGATATAGGAGAATTCTAGTGAAAAATGGCAAATTGTTCACATGTTTCAGCTCTTCTTTCCCAAACTCCTCTAATGTAAGAATAAATAATTTTTTTTTAATGTCATGAAATCAGAAAGACAAATAAAAGGGAGAAGAGACATAAGAAGACAAAATAAACTGTAGTAGTTGGTGGGAAGAACCTAAGAAAGATGGAAGCTTGGTAACTGATTTGGACAAAAAGAGCTAATCCATCATATGCCTGTAGGAGGGGTTTTGGATAAGAAGCAAGACAATTCTCCCTGCATAACCCTGGGAGGCTCCGGCCTAAGAGGCACAAATACAAGCATAGAAGAAGGCCAGCTGGTGGGGTCAACACAGGGGTTGGTTAGATGTCCGTATAGAGAATGCTTGGACCCAAAGTCCCCTTCCTCACTGTCATGCAATTAACCAACCATAACTTCCTCCATCTGCTCAACACAGCCTCCACGAGACTAGAGGTATGTAGAGAGTGAAGAGGAAGCAAGATGGTCTGTATTTATGTATGTGTAAGACAATTAAGTCCTCAACTATTATAACATAGAGTCAAAAAATAATGTGTAAAATTTCTAGATAAAAAAAATAGCAGGATAAGCAAACCATTTAGAAATAATGTAATTACAATAAAAAAAAAAAAGTCTAAAAAAGCCAAATGTCTTTCCATGGGGATTGTGACTGGGCCTTAGGAGGCAATTTGTGCTACCTTATTAGAACTTTAACATAATTTTTTTTTAACTATGAAATGTGTTACCTAAATAAAAATAAAATTAATATATAAAAGTAGTTTTAAAATATGCATGAGGAAACAAAAGGTATTTGTCCAATAGGGAAAACATGACAATTTATTAAAGTATTTGCATATATTTTTTACATAATAACCTATAAGCAGTGGAGAAAGTGAATTTGGGGTGTAGACTAAAGATAGCTTTGAGAGGTGTGCATGGTCATTTATTCACTCGAGAAACATTTATTAACACATGCCTGATACTGTGCTAGATGGAGGGTATAAAGTAGAGAGAAAAGAAAACTATAAGGCACTGTAAGAGAAAAAGAGCATTGTAAAGCTTTAAACAACAAATATATTTGGTTTCTTCTCTCTTGTCCTCCATAGCATGAACCACTGACAACTGCTTTTCATCCTTCAAAATACTCTTAAAAATTGCCATCTTGGGGAAGCCGGGATGGCTCAATGGGTTAAGCTCTCGCTTTGCAGCCCTGGGGTCCGAGGATCAAATCCTGGCTCCAGTTCATTCAAACCCATATGATGAACTGGGGTGCGCTTCCCATCCGGGAGGCCCCCAGTTCAGTTCTCGCCAAGGTGAACTTCCCATGTGGGAGGCCCCTGGTTAGGCCCCTGGCTTGAGGGGGCATGCCTCTCATACGGGGGGAGCCCCCAGCCAGGTTCCCCCCCTGCACGGTCCCCACCCATATGTGTGGAATGAAACCATGTAAAAAACTGATGATGTACAACTATGGAGACTGCTCTAGGCCCTCCCCCTTCCCTCTGTCTCTGTTTCTCTTTCTGTCAAAACAATAAACTAAATCTTAAAAAAAATTGCCATCTTGTCATCCTAGTTGAACACCACACTGATTAAATAAGAGGTTTCCTAACTCATCCTTCTCCAGAGATTGCAGGGAAGATTCCATCAGCTAGTCATGCAAGGGTTTGCCTCCACACCCCGATTTTCAGTTCATATGAAGTTTGTCTAATCGCCAATTAAAAATCAACTCCTCCCCAGTTTAAGAAAACCCAATAGCATGACTAAAAGTCACAAGACTGGACTTTCAGGTCATGCTTGTTTTACTAATTACTTTTAAAGATATTACTTTAAGACATATGTAGGCTTACGTGAATTTCTACTAGCAAATTACTTTTAATGTGTAACACAACAAGACCTATTTTATGCATCAAAGTGGATTTGTTCACATAATTGTATGTAGAGTGTTTACCCTAAGATGAGGTTTCAGCCTCTTCATTTCTAACTTCATTTTGCCTATGTTTCTTAGAATGTGAAATCAACACACACTGAGACCCTCTATGAAATTATTGTAACTTGGTTAAATTCTTTCTTTCTGTTATATATTAAAAGGAACATTCTATGGGAAAGAATCAAATGGTTTCATGCAATTTCAGGCAAGTATGTCTTTGTCTCCCATTTTTTTTTTATGACATTGAAGTACTTCCATGACTGTTCCACTATAAGAGATCTATAATGACACCAACATAAAATACACATCTCTTTTTTAAAGTATACTTTGAGAAATGATTTTTGCCTTATATTTGATCAAATGTGATATTAAAAGATAATTTGAAAAATAACATTTAGTAAAGGAAAATTTAGTCATAGCAAAGAATTCCATGCTAAAAGATTACTTTTTAAAACTATGTTTTCAAATATGTCAACTATAATTAAAACATTTTTAATTAAAACATCAGTATTTTCAAAAAGAATAATCTTATATCATAATTACATAAAACATAATCTAATATATTTTTATCATCAATGTGGTAAAAATCTAGAAGCCCATAATAAATTTTTATTGTATTTCTACTATATATTTAAATGTTCTATTTCCAAAATGACATAAAAATGCCAAGTGCCATAGCTATGCAATACCTCCTAAAATATACATTGTTTCCATCACCATTAAGTAAGCTTCTGCTCTGTGGAATTTTTAGCTACAGATTCAATTACTGCTATAGACTGAGAGATTGCAAGAAAATCCCTACATACTTCACATAAAGTATATGCTTTTGTTATAATGAATCAACTTATTTTACATAAAGTATAAACAATTTTTATAGTTATAAATTTGGTGTGAGTCTTGAGAAAGGAGATGTTTTAGAAGAACTGATAAAAGAATACATGATCAGAATGAGGATAGCACAATTAATAAGAACTTCTCATTCTCTTGCATTTCTCCACCTGTAAAAAATGTAGTACACATTAATTGTCTTCTTGATATAAGGCATTCAAATCCCTTCCCTGTTCGCAAGGTCTCCGCCTCCAATGCATATCTTTGTGGGAGTCTCCTATAAAAGTCAAAGGGGTCACATACTCATTACAGGGGCGGCAGTATGTATGGTCAGGATGCAATAGCATTAAGTGGTTCTAATAGTGGCATTCTAATCACATGATTAAATGCCTTTAGGCTTAGAACCCTAGTTCTATGTCAGCTAGTCCTAGAGTGGGGGTAAGAAAATATCAAGCCTGTAAAAACCAATCTTACAAGTAAAAGAAATATGGAACTCACTAATTTACATAAGCAAAGAAAGAGAAGCACCTATGGGAATGTATTCTAAGGGTGCTTGTGTCAAGGAAAAAGGAGCACAATGTTAGAACAGATGGACTAACAAATATGGGTGCCCAGCATAAAAGGAACTAATTTGATCAGCAGAGAGTGTTTGTAATCATTTTCTTAGTTTGATGAAATTCAAAGCTAGAGTAAGCCCTGTCTTGCTCTTTAGGAAGGACACTGCAACAATATTACAAATACTTAGGGAATGTCTTCTTTCTACATTTTCTCAAAGGATCATACTGCTACTTCTCAAAGTAATTGGTACTGGGGAACAGGCACCCTTCCAGAACAGTAGAACATTGATTCTAAGGTATCACCAATGGCTAAGTAACAAGAAAGTCACTGCAACTCAAAGATTAGAGTCAAGGCTAGTGGCTTAATGAAATGCTACTTCATTAAGTGGGCTTAACAGGACTCTCAATTCCATCTCATGTTTATTGTGCCAATTTCCTATAGATGAAAGAATAATATGATAGAAAGGTTAATTTGGAGATACTAAAACTACACAACACAGCCCCAGTGAACATATCCAAAGGGATACTTTTTCTCTGAAAGAATTGTGGACATGTGTCACTATTAAAGACTCAAATGATGCAAAGAAGGTGCTTCCTAGTCCATCTCCAGTTTGTTCTCTATATTGACCTGTGTGGAAGGTGGATGGGTCTTCAGGAAAGAAGATGAATATCTGTAATTTTAATCAGATGATGGCTTCAAATGTAATTACTGCAACTATTCAGAAAAATACAGAGTCTAATACACTTGATATACTTGGATAGGTGGCTCTGAATCATTTATTGACTGAATTACCTGCAAGGTTCTCCAAATGATCCACATTTTAGACAAAGCACTTCTGTTTTTTGTACTTTATAACAGGAGATTTACGATAAAAGAATTATCTGTAGTAAATAAAGTAGGGTGTTGTATTAAGCCTGTGGCATTTCCTAGTAGGGGGATGATTTTGGAAGCCTCTATGTATAATATTCTAGAATTGAGAGTCTTCCCAAGTTCTGGACAGAGAAATATATGAACAAGAATTCTAAATGAAAAGGCTTGGGTTTTACTCCAAGTTCTGCCAAAAGACATCTGTGATGGTACTGTCTTTGATTTTGTTAAAAACAGAGCGTTTAAGTGTATATTGTTCTCTCAAAGTAACTGTAATTTGTAATGAAATGCCCAGAGCAAAGTAAAGAAACTCCTTGAGGCATAAGGGTATGAATGTGTGTATTTTTTCTAGTGAAAACTAGAAAGAGCAACTTTGGTTCCCTCACATTAGTTATTATGACCTTAGGTCACAATTAAACATAAACATACTGGCGACTCTCTCTTCCACTATTTAACGTAAGATAAATACATCACAAAAATGACTTGGCAATTGCTGGGTACCCTCAGTTTTCCTCAACCCATTAGTGCCAAAACTGGGTTTGTCACAATCCGAAAATATGCAGCTCAGACTTGTACTCAGTGATATAAGATATTTTATCCTTGGGCATCAGAATTTGGAATCTGCTTTCTTTAAATAATAGTAAGTGTTTGAAAGTTACCGTTCCTCTTCTTCTTCCTTAATGTTATCACAATGGTAAAGATAAAATAATTACCCTTAAAACTATTCTGTTCTATACAGTTAGAAATAAAACAATTTGCTGTAATTATTTATTGATTATTAATAATCACCCAATAAGTTAAGAAAAAATTTAATATATAACTCCATACATGCCCATCTTCAGACATTTCAACATAAATATATTTAGTTTCCAAATAGCATAAATAAAGGCTTGTGATAATATTAGAAATTGTGAAATATCTCTAAATTGAATCTAATCCCTGACACCATAACTTCATGATCCACACAATTCACATAGTAGCAAATATTATTGTATGTAAGTTATCCTCAATTGGATATAAGCTTTTGCCCTCAATTTGGCCCTAAGGGGCCATAAAGTATCTTACTGCCCTCTCAGAATTGGCACAATTGATGGGTTTGGGCTGTGATCAGGAACTACCAACTCCACTCTTTAACAGTAACTCCAGGAAGGTTTTGCTGCTTACACCTCAGCATAATGAAACTGTGCCTCACACTATTAAGAGAAACTCTAAACAGTTTCATTCATATTGTTAAATTGGTGTCATAACAAACACAATTGTTATATTCAATAAACCAGGTGAAGAATGCCAGAAATTTGATAGTCATTTTAATAAATAAAAACACTAACAACAACAATAACTATATATATATATATATATATATATATACACACACACACACACACACACACACACACACACACATATATTTACTTAGCTTGTAAATAATAACACTCAATGGGTTTTCAAATTCCTTAACGATGTCACAGAAGTCAAACATTTATAGACTCTAACCTTGAAAATTAAAATCCATGTTTTGGCCACTCATTGGCTAGAATAATTATCTCATCACTTTATTTACTCATCCTCAAAATAAAATCACTTAGTCTCTGGTTTATCGTTTTTGGTGTCTCAGTTTAATATACATTTTCTCAATTAATATCTACCTGTAATTTTTAAAATGACATTAAATTTGACTGAATATTCCGCACGATCTGAGGAGGCTTCTGAGGAGAAAGAAAGGTTTTGATTTTTTGTTTTTGTTTTTTTAACAAATATTTTTGTTCCAACAGTTCTCATTAAATTTCTTTCTTTGAAATGTTCTGATAGTTTTAAATTTCATAGGTGGTATTAAATATACTACAGTTTGGTCTAGGACTAATGTAATAATCATTACTATTTTCTTGAATTTTCAGTATTGTTTATGACCATTTTTAAATTTGTTTTTGATATATGAAGCATTCTATTCTATCTCTGTTTTATTTATCCATTAAATTATGTTTCATTATATAATGCCCTTTTATAACTAAAAAGTTCTAACTTCTAAGTTCATTAATTTTACTAAAGCTATACTTAGGACAACTATTACATTGTGACTAATCTATAGTAGAAAATGTAGACTATATTTTTATTTTATAAATTTAACCCAAGAAAGTTATCTGCTGCTGGTTTATCCTTCCACACACACAAAAAAATATTTTTAAAGGAATAGTAATTATATAATAAAATTTTGTAGTCTGTTGACATAAGAATGTTAACTAATCGTATCTCTCATATGAGACTGCCCATTTTCAATAGTTAATTATTCATAATATGTTTCATGAAGAACTTCAGTGACTGGTTATAAGCTTTATCAGCACAAACAATCTCTAAGAATTGATATTTACCCTAGACTTAGGAGAGATATGCTATGTCCTTTCTGCATAAAAATGGTGCTATTAATAATGCTGAATTTTTAGCACTTCAAGTCTCATGCATAGTTTATTAGTACTAAATAGTCAAGTCCTATGCCCAGAGGCTTTGGCTGTGGTTAGTTAGATTTGGCACCTACTTACGGTACTATTTTCACTTATTTGTGTCTATGTATACCCCAATTTATTTCAGAAAGATGGTATTTCCCCCCCTATACTGCGTAAAATACAATAAAGAAATAAAATTGAAATCAATAACAGAAAAATAGGCAATAAAGTTAAACAGGCACTTTACAATTTAGAATATTGAAATATCTAGTAAGCATGAAAAGGTGCTCACTCACATTAGTCACGAAGGAAAACAAATTAAACTATAATGAGATACACCTACGCATCTTCCAGGATGACTAAAATGAAATACCGCGTGTGGGCAAGGACATGGAATAACTAAAATGTTCATTCACTGCTAGTGGAAGTGTATGAGTAAATTGGTTTGACTATTTTGAAAAACTGAACTTGGGCAGAGATGTGGCCTATTTTAAATACCGTATATGGTTTATAGAACTTCATAATATATTCACCAGAAGTCTTTTACAAGAGCAATTTGTAATAACTGCCCACTAAAAACAACCTAAATGTCCACTAATAATAAGTTATAAAATTAAATTTAGGTACAATCATAAAATGCAATATTTCACATCAATGAGAGTAAAGTATTCCTACCTGCAACAACATTAGCAAATCAAACAAGAGTAATAAAGGATGAGAAAATCCAGACACAAAATAACATATCCTATAGGATTTCACATAAATAAATTTCAAAATTAGACCAAATTAATCTCTAGTACTACCAGTCAAGTGTGGTCATCTGGTGAGGACCAGGGATGCTGACTGAGAAGACACGAGAGGGCTTCTTGCAATTTCTATTTCTGTTGGATCCATGTTTTATGCCCTGTTGAATACATGCTTAACTTTTCTCCATTCCAAACTCCGAAATATGGCCATGAAGGAATTTAAAAGGCATTAATCCATAGTACAACAGCAAAAATAAGTATAACAGCAATTTTGAGATAACCTAACTGCCTTATCAGAGTGGAGAAAAGCCCCTCCCTGGGGACACAGAGGACAGTAACTAGCTTACTGGAGACATGAGGTATTACAAAAGTATTGGGTGGGTATGAAGCTGAAACATAAGGATTGAGGGAATGCCTTGATATAGAGTACCTCCCCTCCCACCCAAAGCCAGGGAAATAACTATTTCTGAGTGATCCAGGTGCATGATGAAGTACAGAAAGGCTCACTGATAAGTAATTAATCCAGATTCTCATGACTATTCATTTTTTTTTAAATAGGAAATGCACAAGTTTCATGTAACACTTATTGAACACTGACTATGTAAAAACGACAAACTAGATTCTGGGGATACTGAGATTACTTAATAGCACAATTTATATGGAAGCTGTGATTCCTGGTCTTAAGAAGTTTACAACTGCAGGAGGACGGAGCACAAAGTTTTCCAACTCTTTTAGCCACTCATTCAATAGGTAACTAGTGAGCACCTACAAATTTTATGAGGTCCTGTGTATGAATTTCAAAACTATATTAGTTCAAAACTTTTTCATTATCTCTCTAATCCCTTATTCTCTGTTCTAAATGAAAGAGATAAAAAGAATAGTACGACTAATAACCATAACTACTTCATAGAGTTGCATGCCTGAAGCACACCTGTAGGGGTATTTCTGATAAAGATATAAATTTGAAAGCACAGTATTCCCTAGAATTAAGCCCTGTTCAACCACATTTTTTGAGATTCTACTAAGTGACAAGACTTACAAAGTTTAATTTTACCAAAAATGAACGGGGATTGTTAAGGGATTACAAATGAGTAGGAGGAAACATTGGAGATGATTGATATATTCACAGTCCTGACTGTGGTAATGCTTTCATGAGTGTATTTATGTGTCAAAACATATCAAATTGTACACTTTAATTATGTGCAGTTTATTGTATGCCAATTATGCTTCAATAAAGCTGTCTGAAAAAAGGACCATAAACAGAAAACTGGGCTTAAATATCCACCCCCTGAAAGGAGGCACCATCATCTTTTTATTTAACTCTTCCCACTCCAATTCTAACTCCTCATTGCGGGGTACCTGGGGAGTCCTCATTTTTCTATTTTTCAGTTTAAAGATGTTTACTTATTCTCACATGTTATAGCTTCAATAATATTTTCAGATCAACTATCCTCAAAACTCAATTCATACAAATGCTTAAAAGCTGAAGAGTTACAAGAATAAATTATGATTACTGAGACTCTTAATAGTAACACCTAACTTCTTAAGCTTTTAGAATATCAGTCCAATCCAAAATATAATTATCTGTTCATGAATGGGCATGAGTATAATCTACAAAGCAATTAAAAGAAGATATCCCAATTTACCAAGAAATTAGTCTTACCATAGGATCTGTGCTTAAATTTTGAGTAGTGTTTTATCTGACATGTCAGTAGATACTCAATAAATGTGGAATTGTATTGAAGTATAATAAGTAATTGCATTCAACTGCATATACTTGACTAAAGCATTTCTTGGTTTTTACTTTTGTACTAGTTAAGCTTTTACTGCAATAACATACTATAATAAATCAGTCCAGGCCTCAGTGGCTTAAACCAACATTTATTCTCTAATTGGGAAAATTTCACTCAAAAGATTTTATCATGTACAAATTAATTATCTCTAATAATTATCTTTCCTTAAAAAAGTCCTTCCATGGACCCTGGGTTGTGTCTTTCACTCGGACCTCATTTTAGCACATGGCTTTTCTTTTGCTTTCTCTTAGCAATTTGTCATAGTTCCCGGCCCATTGAAGGTCCTTCTAATTTATGATTACAGCTAAACCTTAATTGACTACTTTTCATATTTTCTGAAATTTTAATTAAAATTTTATATTAATTCTGTCATTTTAGTAAGGTGGAGATAGTGAATTATGCATTCAGTGTATCATCTTGAAAATTGGAATTTTTTGAAGGTCTAGATATATATGTTTGTGTGCACATGAAAATCATCTTACATTTTTGACTATAGATTGGAAATAATAAATTGATTTAACCTGTTTAGTAAAAAACTGCATGATCTATCATAAATTAATATCCTCTTTATAAAACATATTCACCAGCTTATGGCTGTGTTTGAACAGGTTGACATATGGCCAGCCTGGAATGTTGGGCCAACATGTGGTGGACAGCTGTCCTGAAGTTCGGCTAGACTGTGAATAAGAAACACATTGCTCAGCTATGGGGACTGTTTGATAAGTACAGCATGGCTGAGCTTATCCAGACAAGTATAAAGGATGTCTGGCATCTTAATTAATAAACAATGAACAAAATTTAAATATTTGTAATTGCATAATATGTTAGCGATTTTGTTTGTTCCTATACAATGTCTTACTTTTAGAATGATGGAAGAAACACCTCTGACGTTTGGCTATTTTTAATCCATGCTAAGCATGTAATTAGTGAAAAAAAATCACTCCTATTTTATAAAATACAAGCATGCTGGGGCCAACAATAAGATCTAAAAGATCATGACCAAGTATCATGCGTTCTGTGATCAGAGATAGATACTATCCCCTGAGGTGATGAGGCAATAAGGCAAATTATAAGGTTGCATTTATTTTCTGCCTCTCTTCCCTACTAGCTCAGACATGGATGGTTTTCACAGCTTGTCCCCTAAGAGTACAAGTGTGGATAAAGGGCTTGGTAAACATTTCCCATTGAATGTTTAAAAACAAAACTATTAAAGTATCACTCACAAGCCATTATAGGTGCTAGGTAAACCCCACAAATGTATCATTACAGCTACACATTTACTGATAAGATTGGTTTGTTCCCATAGCTGCAGTCAGATGATATGCATATTGATAGATTTAAGAAATGAGCTGGTTTTGTCAAAGGCTGGGAGTTCGGAGGAGTGGTTAAATGATTGGGATCATTCCGATAAAGCTCCAACTTCCTGAGGTGATGTTCTTACAGCAAAAAGGTGAGGATGTGTACAAAGCCTGTCAACTCTTCTGCCTGTTGCAAAGTTTAAACCTAGAAAAGCCATCATCAAAGTCAGTGCCCATAAAAACATCCAGGGACGTTTTGCTTGAACACTACGTTTTCCTTAACATTCAGAGACATTTCCCATAAAAACATCCAGAGACATCTTGCTTGAACACTACTTTTTTCTGAACATTCAGTGACACTTTATTTTCAAAGGTGCTGCAGATAATTGGATGATATCTCAGAGCAGGGGGAAAAAAGCTAAATAAAATTAAATGCCAGTTAATTTAAATAAGCCTCAAAAAGTGGTCCAGCATTTCAGAATGAACTTAATATCTTCTAATTACTTTACTTTACTCAAATCTACTTACCCATATTTTCCGGCGTATAAGACGACCGGGCGTATAAGACGACCCCCTAATTTTACAGTTAA
>PVKE010016758.1:0-31609 GCA_004027555.1 Craseonycteris thonglongyai | reverse complement strand
TGTTAAATCTGGAGTGCATGCTATGAGCATTTGCATGATATAATGCATGATCATTTTTAGCAAGTTGTACAGAAGCAATTAATTTAGCATTAATTTTAGCATTTCCAGCTGACATTGGGCCAGGCAAATTGGTATGAGTTCCCCATGACTGCACTCAAAAAGAAATATTTTTGGAGCCTCTAAAGCTCGCAGAAGCCCAGTACAGTGGCTTTCTGCTGATGGATGTGAGCCTCTAAAGCTCGCAGAAGCCCAATACAGTGGCTTTCTGCAGACAAGGGAAAGGATCGTGAGCCTCTAAAGCTCACAGAAGCTCAATACAGTGGCTTTCTGCTGACAGAAATTTTTCCCTCTATTGCCAAAAGTTTTGCTTACCCTTGAGCATATTAATCCCTTTTGGTCTATGACTCTGCTCAGTTCCTAAAAACTGCGTTTACCCCTGAATGTACCTTATTTCTTTTGGTTCCTGGTGATTCCCAGTAGCCGTCTTAAGGTCACGAAGATGGCGTCTGCACATCAAGGCTCATGTTGGGCACCACTTGTTGCAAATTGGAGAGACACAGAGATGACCCTGGCACCAAGAATGTCTTGAAAAATCAAGCTGAGCAGAGGGCTAGTGCTCTTTGCGGCATCTAGCCTCTTAAGTATTTTTTAGAGGCAATGTGGGTAGAGGTTAAAGATGTGACCGTAGAAGTCTCCTATCTTGTCTAGATCCTGGCCTGGCCACTTGCTAGTTGTGTGGCCTTGGACAAGTAAGTTCCTTAATTTTTCAGCGTTTTATTTTTTTCTTCCACAAAATGAGGTTAAAGTATATTCTGTGCATTTTGCGATTGGGTAGTTTTAATTTTAGTAGCACAGTAGCTTTCTTCCAGGAAACCTAAAGTTCTTCATACACATAACCTCATTCTTTCTCACAGCATACTGTGTTAATCCCATTTTTTCACATGCTAGGAGATTTAAGGGGGAATATTCAACTTAAGTGCAGTGCTTAACAAACTAAACATTCAGTAAATGCAAACTAATATTATTATGTTTATATTCATGGTTATTTTATAACTTTTTAATAGTAAACAGGAGAGTGGCACCTCAATACAATGGTTTTCTGAATAGAGAAACTAAAGTAGGGCAGTAAGTCAAACCTTATTGTTGAAATAATGGTTAAAGAAACCGGATGTTTAGCCTAGAAAAGAAAAAAATTATAGAAATTATGGTAACTATTTTCTAATATTCAGAGGAAATATAATGCCTTTTATTAGAAATATAACTATCAGACAGACCCCATAAAGTTGGAAAAACATTACATACAGGAGGGTCCCACAAAAATGTGTACACATTTTAAAGAAGAAAAAAACTATATTAAAATTGTAATACTCAATACATACAGATAACAAAAGTCACATCCGACTTCTGTACTTACAAGAGGTGCTCAAAGTGGTTTCCATCAGCATCCAGACACTTCTGATTACAGCAAACTACTGCTTGAGCAACATTGACCAAAGTGTCCACTTGTATCACTGCACAAGTTGTTTCAGTTTACCATGCATTTCAAATTTATCACGAATGCATGCAATTCTTAGGTATGTTGGAGGTTCTATTGTACACTCATGCCTCCATTGTTGTTGTACTTCCACAACGTTCTCAAATTTCAAATATCACTCCAAAATGGTCTTGCACTCCTCAAATTACAACCATGCTTCAGTCATTTTCTTTGACTGTCCTGCCTGACCCGTGGTGATGCTAAGCACTCATTTGATTAATGCCATCATTTGAGCGAACCATAATTCAATTGCACTTCACAAGGTAATACATAGATAACATCTCTTAAAATGTGTGTATGTTTATTTGGCATCCCTTGTATGTTAGTAAAAAGTAAACTCTATTACTTTATTCAAGTTATGTATAACTGTAGTTCTAAGCAAAAAGACTTGTACTCAAAGATATATAAGGATAATTAAAACATTTAAATTATAGTCTGTTCAATTTGCCATTGGACTATTTCTAATTTTAGTTACAGAGTAGCTTTTTCCAGGGAACCTAAAGTTCTTTACACACATAATCCTTCTCACAGAATACATATTAATCTCATTTTTTTTTTTTCACATATGATTTAAGATCTTGATACTCAAGGTATGGTCCATGGACCAGCAACTTTGGTATCAATTGTGAGCGTGGGTGAAATGCACTCTTAGGTCCCATTCCAGACCTCTTGAGTCAGAGTCTGTATTTTAGCAAGATTCCAGATGATTTGTGCACATTAAAGTTTGAAAAGTACCTGTCATGACGCCAGAGTTAACTGTTATTTATTCCTGATGTCTCATGGTAAGCAGATCTCCTACTGAGTCTGGGTCGTGTGGCTTGTGTAGCTGATGTTGCAGAGATGCCCATTCCTTTTTTTTGCCATAGCCCCTTGGTACAATAGGGCGTTTGCGGGTCTTTGCACCCTGTGTTTCTTTTGCTGGGCTTTTTAACTGTGCTCCCATGTGCTTTTATCCTTTAAGATTTTGTTCCTATGAGTTCTTAAGTGCTCTGATCTAATAATTTTTTATTTCTTAATTTTTTAATGGGTCCATTTCAGTCTGATGACAATTTTATAGTCCAGACTCACATGGTATCGGTTTAATAATGGTTTATAAAGCTCTGCTTATTATGAGAAAGAGTGGATCTTCTTGAGAGGAAGCTAAATATAAATATGGATGGGATTTGTGTGACAATTTGGAACTGATGAAGTATGTTTTGGTGTGCTATAAAAAAAGTACCTTCGAATGGCTTCCATACAACTAAGCAATGAAAGTGCAGAGAATTCTCAGTTTGCTTCACTACTGAAAAGTAAAGAGAAATTTATGGGGTAACAGTGACAATGAGAAGAAATAATCCTTTAAGAGAACTGCATTTTTTACAGGTAAATGAAAACGTTTCCAGTTTTTAAAGCGAGCAGATGTATTTTCCTTTACTGATTAGTAAGGAAATGAGTAGGAACAAATTGGTAGAATTTCTGACATAAATTTAAAAACATTTTAAAGATTTATTTTTATTGTTTTTTGACAGAGAGAGACAGAGAGAAGGGGGAGGGCCCAGAGCGGTCTTCATAGTTGACAGCGTTGGTTTTCCATATAGTTTCGCTCCACAGGTGGGTGCAGGGCAATGCAGGGCAGGAACTGGGCCGGGAGCCTCCCGCATAGGCCCTGGCAAGAACTGAACTGGGGCACACCCCAGTTCAGCATATGGGTCCGCCTGGACCGGTGCTGAGATTCAGTCCTCGGTCTTCAGGTCTGCAAAGTGAGTGCTTAACCTGCTGAGCCATTCCAGCTTCCCTTAAAATCATTTTAAATCTACTTGTTAGGTTAGACTTTTTTTTAAAGATTTATTTTATTGTTATTGACAGAGATAGAGAGAGACAGAGAGAAGGGGGAGGGCCCAGAGCAATCTCCACGATTGTACATCATCAGTTTTCCATGTGATTTTGTTCCACACAGGTGGTCAGGGGCCCTGCAAGGCAGGAACTGGGCAGGGGGCCTCCTGCATGGGAGGCATGGCCCCTCGAGCCAGGAGCTGAACTGGGGGGCGGAAGGGAGGGCAGAACTGAACTGGGGGCCTCCCACATAGGAAGCACACCTCAGTTCAGCATATGAGTCTGCACCGGCTGGGGTCGGGATTCGATCCTTGATCGCCGGGGCTGCAAAGCAAGTGCTTAACCCCCTGAGCCATCCCAGCTTCCCCTAAGTTATTAGGTGTTTTAAAAGCAGTTGGCATTTGTATTTCTGCTACTGGTAAGAATGCATTCAGCATTTCTGTAACTTGCAACAGTTTTGTAGAAGTGAGTGTGATCTAAAAGTGCTGTTCCTGAATAGTTACATATGTATTGTTCACTTAAGTAATTTTCATTTTTTAGGTTACATCTCTCTTTTTGGTTGTCACTGGATTTACTGGGGATAAGAATAAACATTGTAATTTTTCCCTTAGGAATTTAGTATGATCAGTGTAATTGCAGTACCAAGAAATCCTTTCCAACTGAAGGAACAAACCACCAAGACTGTGGTTTAAGTCTTTGTAAACTTTTTTTCCCCCCTTCTTAAATCTAAATCATACATTCAGATTTGGTTGTGCTTTGCAGGTGTCCATTTTTAGAGTTTTCTTGACTTTGTGATCTCCCTGTTCTCGGGCATTAATCAGTGCAGTACTGGGGGGAGGGGGGGGGAATGCACTTTCAAATTGAATTTTACTTTTAATTTTGAGTTTTTAAACCTTAAAAACATTGTGTACTCTTTTCACAGGTCCTAATACCAGGACAAAATGTTTATTGACAGTCTAGAATCTAGAAATAGCTTGACTTAGAGGAAGTACAGAATAAACTATTGTAAAAATAAAGAGAGAGAGGGAAAGAAAGAATGTCAGACAAGGGAGAAAGGTCAGTGGGTATGACTGCAGATATGGTACCTTTTACTAAATTCAACAGTGTATTTGTGGCTCAGGAAGGTTTTAGGAAGGTCCAAACATGGGGTTAAAGGCTGCCCATCTCATGTGCTTGGCAGCTAAGAATAGCCCCAGCGAGGGTGAAGAGAACTTTATTTCCTCACACCCCACCCCCTGTTTTTGTTCAACTACCTTTTTTATTGAATTCCCTCCCTGGGTTAAGGAACTATACTGTAGATGTAACAGTAAGTGATGGGGGTCAGAATAGGGTCATGCTATATTTTGTTGTCACGAGCAGCTTTTCCTGGCATTGGATCTCTCCAAGAAGAAAATGTTGTTACACATGTGATCTGGCTCATTTCACACAGGGTTTTATCTCTGCTTCAGCAGAGGAGATAGCGTATTTCATGGGTCTCAATTTTATCAGGAAAATGAGGAATTGGCCATTAAATGACCTCAGTTGTGGCATCTAGCTCAGACCTTTGAGATGTGTAGTTTGCTGAGGATCAAACAGCTCATGACAGAGAGAGACAGAGAGGCAGAGAGAAGGGGGAGAGCCCAGAGCAGTCTCCATAGTTGTACATCATCAGTTTTCAACATGGTTTCATTCCACATAGGTGGGTGGGGGCCACACAGGGCAGAAACTGGGCTGGGGACCTCCCGCATGGGAGGCACGCCCCCTTGAACCAGGGGCAGAACTGGGGGGCGAGAACTGAGCCGGGGACCTCCCTCATGGGCTCGCTCATGGGAAGCACACCCCAGTTCAGCATATGGGTCTGCATGAGCCTGGGCCAGGATTCAATCTTCGGTCCCTGGGGCTACAAAGCAAGCACTCAGCCCACTGAGCCATCCTGGCTTCCCCTGAAAGACATTTTATAAGAAGGATCAGAAGAAAATTACTAATAATGTTGGATCATATTGTCAATACCTGAAAGGAAGTCTGTGACTCCAGCCAAATTAGATTGTCCCTGATTTATGAATGGGTCTCGTCATAAATGCTTTCTTTGGCAGTTATGATTAATTAGCAATTAGAGACAAATTTCAGAGTAGCTGTTGTTATTGTTGTTTTGTAACAAACTTTTGGGATGAATTTCATCAAATGCCACTGATTTTTTTGGTGAAAATTGAAACAAATCTACCTTGTTAGTAACATCTGTGATAATATAGACTTGAAATTAATGACCTTAGCATAGGTTAGAGAGTTATGAGAAATAGTGAAAAACATAAATTATTATACACAATATATGAAATTAATAATCTCTGTTTTCTTTCAATTGCCAAAATTAGACTTAGTGTTTCTATTTCATTTTTAGTACTACAGAGTAGTTAAAAGGTAGGACTATGATTATTAGCATTAATTTTTATTTAAATAGAATTTAATATCATAAAATGAAAGGAATGTGTGAACTTGAGGCTGTATTTCTTCATGGGTAAATCCAGACATGTCCCCGAATGAACTGAAAATGCGAAGTTATTTCATCTTTTCTTCTTACTTACCATGGATAATTTATATTTAAAACATGCTGTGCACAATAGCCTGAAAACCAGTCACTCAGTTTCACTACCATATGAAGTCATAAAATGCTTTGTATTTACATAATAAATCTGGGATAGATTACAGTAGAAAACCCCTACAAATCTGAGATACTGAAAGTGGTAGCAATTTTCAGAGATAAATAAGTTACCCATTACTCAGTCTGATTAAATATCTCTGCTTGGGGAAGCCGGATGGCTCAGTGGGTTAAGCGCTCACTTTGCAGCGCTGGGGACCAGGGATCGAATCCCAGCCCCGGCCCATGCGGAACCATATGCTGAACTGGGAGCTCCCCCAGTTCAGTTCTCTCTCTTGTCTCTGTATCTCTCTCTCTCTCTCTCTCTCTCTCTCTCTCTCTCTCTCTCTGTCAAAAAAAAATATATATATATCTGCCAGTTACGTGATAAATAATACATAATTTTCCTTGTTTACTCTTTTAACTTTCCTTATAGATATATTTACAGTCTTTTTACATATTTTAAGCCTTAGCAACATTTCTTCCTTTCACCCAGTGTTTTATTATAAACAATTTCAAACATAGAGAAACTGAAATAGTATAATGAACATTTATATAGCTACCATCTAGATTCATTGTTAACATTGTATTGCATTTGCTTTGTCTGTGGGTGTGTAGGTATTTTGATGAACAATTTGAAGTAAACTGAGGTAAGCAAATTACCCCTACTTGCTTAAACATCTATTTTCTAAAAACAAGGACACTTTCCTAGATAACCACAATTACATTTCAAAATACTAAAATTAATAATAATACTAAAATTAAAAATTCATATTTGATATCCAGCTCATATTTAGGTATTTCTCCCATTGTCTACAATATTTCTTTTATAGCTGTTCATTTTTTCCCTGAATTAAGATTCAGTTTGTGTTCATGCATTACAATAATGTTATGATCCTAAACTTGCTTTTCTTTTTATTCTAGAGTATAGAGCAGCTCTTTCACAGTTTTTCTATGATATTGCCTATTCAAAGAGACCAGGTAGCTTGCCTTGAGAGCATCCCACATTGAGGATGTATCTGATGGATTGTCTCTCTTGAGACCATTCAGTTTTCTCTTGTCCCTGTATTATCTATAAACTGGAAGTTAGGCAGAAACTTTGAGGTTATTATTTCTTTTAATTTCGGGGTGGAGGGGGGTGGGGGTAGGGTGGAGGAAAATAAAAAAAAGTCAATGTTGTCTTTTCAGAGCAAGTTTTCTTAAAACCCAGGCCTCTGTGATATGAGTGAAGTAGAGTAGAATGACTTTATTGGAAAGTAATACTTGTAAGCTTCTGATTAGATCCTTTTTCTCATTTTAAAAGACTTAAAGGAAGAGTTGACCATACCCCTCCCATCCCTTCCTGTCTCCTCACTGTTGGGCTTCCATGACACCATGAGTGTGTGTCAGCAGGAGAGCATTTCCACACAATGTGCAACTGTTGTATGTACTTTTCTTTCTGTCTTGCTCATCAGCCCATGAAATCTGGCAGCAGGGATTGTGTCACTTTTTCCAGAACCTGAAACACAACAAAATGTTACCATAGTCTAATTTATTTCTATTTCAAACTTTCTTAAATTGTATGGAGAAAAAAGTTTTGTGGATCTGCAGCTTCATTTTCTCTGCTTGGAAGGTGGATGTTTTCTCCCATGCTGAAAGGATTCATTCTTTTTTTTGTCTTTAGTTTGGCTGCTGTCAGTCACATCTTGTCTTCAGTTGTTCCCAGATGAGGTGAGAAGGTAGTTGTGTATATCAGTGGTATCTTTCTTTGGAGTTGATGTGTGTCTTCTCTGAACCTCATTTTTCTCTGCCTGTGGTGTTTCTTTCTTTTCTTTTTTTTCTAAGTGCACTGCCAACTATATTCGTGGAAACATGTGGACTCTCTTGCTTTCACAGAGGTCAGTATGTCAATTAGACAAAGTTCCTTCCTGCACAGACATTCTGATTGGCTCTATGGCCTTAAAATATCAAGTAAGTATACTTTTTTGTGTGTGTTCTGCAACTTAGCCTAAGCTTTCTATAAATAGCAAAGTCTCTTAATTGCTGTGGCTCCATGTCAAATGCTGAAAATAATTTTAGAATATAAAAACACAGCTTTCATTTGAAAATATTTATTTCATGGGCCATCAGTAAGGACACGTGTGTGTTATTCGTTTCCATAATGAATTAGTTCCTTTTTTCAGTTGTAAGAATAAACCTTTATTAATATCTAATTTGTTAGAATGGAAAGGATTCCAGTAGGATTGTGACTTCATTATGACTCCCTTCTGGAAAAGCATAATGAAATGGATATTTTAATCAAATTTGAAAAAATATATTACTCTCCATAGTAAAGGCAGCTTTCAGCATTAACTTAAGTGTCATTTATTCAGCTTGAGCTTCAGGCTTGCCACCAGGTTCCTGAAGACAATTAAGATAAGAGTCAGGATTTTGGAGAGCTCTCAGTCTAGCAAACCTAATTAAATTATACTTCTTATACCTAGAAGTGGCCAAAGAAAGCCAGCATATCAAGCCCCTTGCCTTTAATCAAGTGAAATATTAACCCCTGTTTTCTGGTGAGAATTTGAAAGCAAAAAAGGCCTTTTGAACAAATGTAGGAGAATAGGAATGGAGCCTGGGTTGTCTTATTTTTACAGTTTTCTCTCTCTAATAAAAATTCTGTTTTCAATTCAATTCAATTCATTAAGTTATTATCAAGGAAAATAATATTTACAATTTGAGAAATTAGAGAAGTTCATTTATTTTATTTTTATTTTTTTAAGATTTACTTTATTGTTTTTGACAGAGACAGAGACAGACAGAGAGAAGGGGGAGGGCTCAGAGCAATCTCCATAGTTGTATGTCATCAGTTTTCGACATGGTTTTGTTCCACACAGGTGGGCAGGGCTGCACAAGGCGGGAACTGGGTTGGGAGCCTCCTGCATGGGAGGCACGCCCACGTGAGCTGGGGGCCAAATTGGGGTCCTCCCACCTGGGAAGCTCGCCCCAGGGAGAACTGAACCGGTGCCACACCCCAGTTCAGCATAAGGGTCCACATGGGCTGGACCTGGGATTCGATTCTCAGTCTCTGGGGCTGCAAGGTGAGTGCCTAACCCCCTGAGCCGTCCTGGCATTACCTCAGTCATCTATGTTAAAACAAGTATTTGTGGTAGAGTCATTTCTGACTTTGTAATGGAACTGGGTGAATAATGTCCCTGGTTTTTAAGCCTTCCCTACTATCTTGTGATATTTGAATCAAAAATAGAATCTTCTTTTTTGATTTTTATTTATTTATTTATTTTATTTTATTTAATTTTCTTGACAGAGAGAGAGAGAGAGAGAGATACAGAGATACAGAGATACAGAGAGAGAACTGAACCAGGGGAGCTCCCAGTTCAGCATATGGTTCCGCACGGGCCGGGGCCGGGATTCGATCCTCGGTCCTCGGCGCTGCAAAGTGAGCGCTTAACCCACTGAGCCATCCACGCTTCCCTTGAGAATCTTCTTTTAAAACCATCAAACAGGCCAAAGCTCCCATCTAGCTGTACTTTCTGTAGCTCACTCTTTATTTTGAACATAGCATTGCGATTCTCAGACCCTACAAAATTTTCCATGGGTATGGTAGATTTTTAAAGTGTATTATCTCATCAAGGCATCACATTAACATAAAATGATGGTCTCCTGACTTTGGATTATTAATGTTTGTTGAAAACAGGAGTGTTCCTTATTCAGAGTGGAGCTATGGCTTATAGGCAGCAATTTTCGGGGGACTGCATTCCATTTTAATCACTTATGGCCCCAGAGATCTGGATTATTCTATTCCAATTCAGAATAGGCAAGAGCAAGAGGAGAGAGGAAGAACTAACATTTGTTGAGTACTTGCTGTGTACCTCAAAAGGTGCTCTGTCTTTTACAAGGATATAGGGTTCTTTGTGGCAGTCATTACAGGAGTTAAGACTCACACTGCTCTGTATAATTTAATTTGTCCATATCTCAGTTTATGTGTAAAATGAGATTAAATGGGTAGAATACACTAAGTACTTAGCAAGTATGTTACAAATGGTACTTAGCATTAGTCTGCTGACATCTGCCTGTTTTATTATTCTGAACCACTCCTCTGATTATATCACTTCTCTTTCCAATCTCTGCTTCATGAGCTGAAGAACCTTGGTCATTCCTTAATGCTTATGGGGTAAATCTAAACTCCTTAGTTTGTCGAATGAAGCCCGCTGTGATCTGGCCCTGTACCACCTTTCTAGACTCATATTTCCTTACATGCTTGCATTGGTACAAAAAATGTAAACCAGCTGTTGTGCCCAACATACTACTGAGTTTATGGCTTTCATGAGTTTATGGCTTCTCTGTACCTAAAACTCCCTCATTACTTGCAATCTCATGCTCTTTGCCCTCTGCACTGCCCCTTCCATTGTCCACTTACTCAAATCCCCCTTGTGCCTTCATGGACCTGTCTCCAAAGTAGCCTTTCTTGATTGCCTCCAAATTGGAAATAATGTCATCTTCCTCTAATTTGCCAAACCTATATTAATACTCTCTTAAAACCCTACAGAAGTTTATTTAGAATTCAAGTCATTAAACTTATTAAATAATGTTCAATACTTCCATTTATTTAATATGAAAGTTTAGCTTCAACAAGAATTGAAACAAAGATGTTTCATATTTCTTAGGAGGTTTTTGTTTGCCTGTTTGTTTTATTAGACAAATTTAGTTAACTGGAACTTACCATTCTTCATACATTTCTGAAAATCCCAGTACTTGTTAGCCGATTAGGTCATGCTCAAGAATCCAAAGGCAGAAATGAAAAATCTACACAGTCACTAAATTTTAGAGCTAGGAGAAACCAAAGTGACTTTCTTGAACTATGACTATGATATGAATAAAGCACAATATCAGATAAGTGAGGTGATATTCTAAAGAAATTTGTTGTGCAGATTGAGCCTAGTCGCTAATTTTTTTTTAATGACTATCTAGTAAACCAATGTGCACACCTGTGTATATGCAGTGCCTGGTTCATCCTGCTGCCCTGCCTGCCAAATGATCTAGGTGGGGACCATTGTGTAGATGGTGAGGTCCTAAAGTAAGACCAGTCCTACCACTACATTAAGTCCAGGGAGCATGGGATTTCCCCTGATGGACCCATATTTCACTCCCAATAACTTTCAGTTTCTTTTCTTGTCCTCTGAATTTTAAACTTAACCGTGGTCAGATTTTATTGTGCTATCTTTGGTTCAGTTGGCCCACAATAATGAGAGGAAAAAAACATTGTATTTTTTTGTTAGGTATTTTTTTCTTATGCATCACTTTCTATGTAAAACCAATTTTAATTTGATATTTTTAAATGTAAAGGTATTATTATGGATTAAATATTATATACAGAATTTTGAATGATAGAGTCATGTTATTAACAATAATAAGGATGCCCACTTTCACCACTTTTATTTAGCATAGTACTAGAAGTCCTAGCCACAGCAGCCAGCCAAGAAAAAGAAATAAAAGGCATCTAAATGGGAAAGGCAGAAGTAATACTCTCATTATTTGTAGATGATGTGATACTATATGTAGATAATCCCAAAGATTCTACCAAAAACCTATTAGAACTGATAAGTGAATTTAGTAATATAGCAAGATACAAAATTGATATTTAGAATTTGATTGCATTTTCATACACCAATAATGAACTATCAAAAAGAGAAATTAAGAAAACACTCCCATTTATAATTGCATCCAAAAAAATAAAATACCTAGTAATAAATTTAACCAGGGAAGTAAAAGACCAGTACTTAGAATATTATAAGATGTTAAAGAGAGAAATTAAAGAAGATACAAATTAATATATATCTGCCTGGGCAAGGGAAACAAAAGAAAAAATAAACAAATGGGGCTATATCAAACAAAACAGTTTTTCACAGCAAAGGGAGCCATTAGCCAAATGAAGACATCCTACAGAATGGGAGGAGATATTCACTAATGAGACATCTGACAAAAGGTTAATATTCAAAACTTATTTTAAAAAATGCATACAACTCAACTCCAAAAAACCCACAGTCCAATTAACAAATGGACAGAGGACCTGAATAGACATTTCTCCAAAGAGGCCATACAGATAGATGGCTAATAGACATGAAAGGATACTGAACGTCACTAATCATCTAAAAAAATTCAAATTAAAACCACAATGAGATACTACTTCACTCCTGTCAGAATGGCTATCATCAATAAGTCAACCAATAACAAGTGCTGAAGAAGGTGTGGACCCTTGTGCACTGTTGGTGGGATTGCAAATTGATGTTGCAACTACTGTGGAAAACAGTATGGAGGTTCCTTATAACATTAAAAATAGAACTGCCTTATGACTCAGCAATTCCACTCCTGGGAATTCATCCAAAGAAATCCAAAACATGAATTTGAAAAAATATATGCACCCCTGTGTTCACTGCAGTGCTATTCACAATAGCCAAGCTATGAAAAGAACCAAAATACCCATCAATAGATGATTGGATAAAGACATTGTGTTGCATTTATACAATGGAATATTATTACTCTACCCTAAAAAAGAATGAAATCTTACCATTTGCAACAACTGGATGGATGTAGAGGATATTGTGCCAGGAACCAGCCTGGCTGAACAGAGTCCCTGAGTTCAAGCGGTGGTAATTGAAGACAGACCAAATGGCCTGCCAACTGTCCTCAATAGGAGCAGCCCCGAGTAGCTTTATTGCTTGCCTTATATAGCAAAAGTTTATGTCATTACAAGGAACAGGGGAAAACTAAGATTTTTTTTATTATTTTTATTTTTTTGAACTGAACTGGGGGCCTCACCACATTCGGGAAGCACATCCCAGTTCAGCATGTGGGTCCACCTGGGCCGGAGCCGGGATTCAATCCTCAGTCCCTTGGGGCTTCAAAGCGAGCGCTTAACCCGCTGAGCCATCCCAGCTTTCCCAAACTAAGATATTTTAAAGTACAAGACAGGTTACTCGTTAACTAAGAAATATAGCATTAACTAAGAAATACAGCGTAAGTAGAAAATTATCAAGAACAAGCAGACCCCTTCCCATACGTTCTTGTTTACCCCCACATTCTGGGTCATTATTCAATTGGCACCAGCTGTCTGGCCTTCATGTGAAGCTGCACATATATCTTTTGCTTTTAGCTATTACAGGGGAGGGGTGAAGGGGAGGCCGAGGCCCTGCCATCAAGGCCCCCTACTAAGGTGACCAGATTTTAACATTGGTAAAGAGGGACACCATTGACCAGGGGGGAGGGGGTTCTTGATTAAAAATTTGGTCTATCTTCCGCTGTTCCCTAGCTTGTCATGCATTCTTTCCAAAAATCGGGACTTTTCTAAAACGCTGCGGGACACGGGACAAATTGTTAAAAATCGGGACTGTCCCGCTTTTGTCTGGTCACCTTACTAAAACCTCTCCATTCAGGCACCGACTGGCTCCCAACAGGTTATTACGCCAAGTCAGACTGAGAATGACAAATACCACATGATCTCACTTATATATGGAATCTAAAGAACATAGTAAACAAAAAACAGAAATAGACTCAGATACAGAGAACAAACTGATGGTTGCCAGATGAGAGGAGGTTTGGGGGATGGGTGAGAAAGATGAAAGGATTAGGTATTACAAATTGAAAGTTAAAAAGTAGTCACAGGGGGAAGCCGGGATGGTTCAGTGGGTTAGGCGCTCACTTTGCAGCCCTGGGGACCGAGGATTGAATCCCAGCCCTGGCTCGTTTGGACCCACATACTAAACTGGGGCTCACTGGGGCGAGATCCCGGCCCAGTTCCTGCCCTGTGCAGCCCCGCTCACCTGTGGAATGAAACTATGTGGAAAAACCAATGATGTGCAACTATGGAGACTGTTCTGGGCCCTCCCCCTTCTCTCTGTCTCTGACTCTGTATCTCTCTCTCTGTCAAAAACAATAAATAAATCTTAAAAAAAAAAAGTCACAGGGACTTGAAATACAGTATGGGGAATATAGTCAATAATTTTGTAAAGACTATACGTGTCAGATGGGTACTGAACTAATGGGGGGATCACTTCATAAGTATATAAATGCATAACTACTGTGCTGTACACCTGAAACTATAATTAAATCTATACATATATTTCACAGAATGTAAAGTACAGCATAGGGAATATAGTCAGTGGTGTTGTAATAGCTGTACGATGTCAGATGAGTGGTAGACTTAGTGGGGTTATCACTTCATGAGGTATGTAAATGTCTAATCATTATGTTGTTTTATACAACTGAAACTAATTTTAAAAAGACAAGTGTGGGACCCTTGTTTTCTGACAAGTTCTACTGACCCAAAGAAAAATTTAATGAAGGGAGCCTTACAAAGTAAATTATTTTTTATCTCCTGGAGAAGACCTTTTGACTTAAAGTCACTGTCATGCTGCCTTCTTGAGGGAGAGAATGTTTAGGGCCATAGGACAGGTACCAGGTGCCCTGGGAATTTGGTGGAGGGAGAGATGACTTTCAGCTGAGTTTTACAGTAGAATTTAGTATTTAAAGTTTTTCAAGTTGATGGAGTTCATATGACTTTATAAGTCACTGCTTCATTTAGCTTTGATGAATAAGATCACCAAATTATGTGGCTGCAAAATATGAAAGAGACACCCCCTACTTTTAAGTTGGTGCCTTCTAAAAACAAAATTATCTAGCTCTGAAATGTGAAGACTGTATACGATCACATAACAAGAGTGCTTTTTGGAAAATTTGATTGACTCCAGTTTATGAGGCTTTCCAGTCTATATAAAGAAAGTCTTATAAATAGATTTTATCAAAGTCACATTCACACTGTTTTTAGTATTACTGCTGTAACTCCCTCTCACTTTTTAAGCTCTGGGTTTTCTCCTATCGTATTCTGAGTTTACAGTCTTTACTTAAGTACCATCTTCATGATGATCATTCCTAGGTTTGGTTTTCCCACTGGTCACGGCAGGTTTAATTTTATACCATTCCTGGTCTTTTATACTTTTTCTTTTTTTTTTAAAGACTTATTTTATTATTTTTGACAGAGAGAGACAGAGAGAAGGGGAGGGCCCAGAACAGTCTCCATAGTTGTGCATCATCAGTTTTCAACATGGTTTCATTCACACAGGTGGGTAGGGGCTGCACAGGCTGGGAACTGGGCCTGCCGAACTGTGGTGAGAACCAGACCAGGGCAACACCCCAGTTCAGCATATGGGTCCGCATGCACTGGGATTAGGACTGGGACTGGATCCTCAGTCTCTGGGCCTACAAAGTGAGCGCTCAACCCACAGAGCCAACCTTGCTTCCCCTATCTTTTATACTTCTCTCTTCTCTCTCTTCAGACCTCTTAAAGAACCATACATACTCTGTTAGGGAATGACTGTAACAGTGGGTTACATATTTTCTTTCTCTGATGAACTAAAATGCTGAATAGGCCTGGTATCAGCCATTAAAAGAAAGTATAGCTTTCCTGATTGAGCTTTCTGTAAAAAATCATGTGATACACTCACTTCCTCACCACTAATTTGACAGACCTCCTTTGCATCTCCATAACATTTTGGATTATTTTCTAGATTGTGTGTCTCTATAATGCACACTCAGAATGGCTAGGAAAGCAATGACAGTACAGTTTTATATTTATATCAGAATTTTCATTTAGAAGGTGTGATGGCTATAAACTAACTTTTGTAGTTCTGTGTTTACTGACCTCTGTTTCCCCTGAATATAACCAGCTGAGGGTTAGCCACATCTGTACTTTAAATTTCCACCTACCTTTTTGTTTTAAATGTAATTTTGGATTTTATTTGTTTTAATTGTGAACTCAGAGGAGAAGATGGGTTCCAGCTATGATTCAGGGTGAGCTCCTATGTCATAATTCTGCATTTCTGGAGTGCTTGCATCTGACAGGAATTGGCACAAGGAAACAAAAAGAACAGAAGAGGCCTTGAGGCACACGTGGCTTGGCCCAGACATAGAATTTTGCTGGCAAATGGCAGAGCCAAATTGACCATGTGAATCCAAAGCATGGCTCAACATTGTTTTCTTTAAACACTATATATAGGAAAGGGGTGTTAAAGTTGGGAAAGTAATTAAGAATGGCAAACTTATCTTTAAAATTAAACAGAGTAAATCTTAACTTTAATGCTCAAAAGCCTTTTTAGTTGTGATGTGAAAAAGGCGTTTAGAAAGTAACTGGTTTTGAGACCTTTCAGAAGCAGAAGTTTTAGAGCTGAGTGCTTTTCTATTTTGGTGTAACAGGAAAGGTGGAGCTGAGAACTGATTCCTGTGATGGACAGGGTGTTGAGGCAATCAAAGTGGTGCCTTACAAAGGGGTTTGTATGGCGACTGAAGGAGACTAGACTTTGTGTGGTGACTATACACACAGTGAAATATGTAGATGTATTATAAAGTTGTACACCTGAAACTTATATAATGCTATAACCAGTGTTACCCCAATAAACTTAATTTTAAAAGACGTTTTATTTCTTTGGAAGGACATCTTCAGTGCTTATCTTTTTCATTCCAAGTGAGTGTTGGGCTGGGGAAGTTTGAACTTTGCCTGCAGCTCTGAAAAACTACTGTGACCCTAATGTACTCCCAGGACATAGTACCTGTCGTATGGCCCTAAATATTCTCTTCCTCAAGGAAGCATCATGATTTGGTGCAATCTGAAATAGTAACAATAAATCAGAGTCATTACTTCTCCAGAGATACAAAAAAGTCATTTAGTGAGGATTTTGTAGGGATCCTGTATTAGTTACATTATGTCTGTCATGTTTTCATTTTTATGATGGAAAACACTTGGTGTTTCCATGAATAATATAGTAAGTAGGAAAATATTGGACATTTTTTAATTTGAATTTTATCTGAAGGATATATATGGAAATGGAAATGAGAACAGATACCTTTGTTAAATTCTGAAAGAATGCCGGTGAGATCTTGAAGTTACATTCAAATGATCCTTTAAAGCAGGGATGTCAAACTCAATTAAAACACGGGCCATTTGGTGCAACAGGCAAGATTCACGTGGGCCACATCACATTTACAAATGTCACCGGAACTGAGTCAGCACGTTTATACACGCCCACAGGCCCCAAGGAAAGGCACTGGGCCACATGTATACTCGTCTTCAGTAGTTAAAGGGTTAACAAGGGAATTGTGTGTACGGTATTGCCTCGATCTCCCTTAAGCGCTATTTTCTTCATAACAATTTTTTCTATTTTTATTTTATTTCAGAGCATCATGGGCCACAAAAAATTACCTCGGGGGCTGCATTTGGCCTGTGGCCGCCAATTTGACACCCTTGCTTTAAAGGATCAATAGACCAAAGAAGAATTTTGAGGAAGTGCCTTCTGGAAGTGCCCTTGTGGGTAGACAAGGAGCTGATAATTGGATCGAAGTCATGCAGATATTGTAGTGGTAGATGGCTGGTAGCAGACTGCTAGGTCCATAGTGATCAGTGATTTGCCCAGAGCTTAGCTTGTTGAATTTGGGGGAGTGAGAGGAACATTTCCTCTACCCCTAGTAGACAGTCACTTGTGTGCAGCATATGCAGCTCAGAACACTTGAATTTTCAAATAGCTTTCAGAGTCTAATAGGTTTGAATAGGCACCATGCTTAGTTCTATAAGCATTAAGTCTAGGAAAGTTCCCAGGTTGGCTAATTAATCAATCTTCATCATTCTCAGATTCTGTATTTGTGAATTCCCCTACATGTTAAAATTTATTTATAACTCCCAAATTAGTATTCATGGTACTTTTGCATTCCTTTGCAGACATGTGGAGTGGCAAAAATTTAAGTTGTTGGAGGCTGAAGTGTGACAAGGCAACACTGACTTCTTGTTTCTGCGCTTACACTGTAAACAATGTCTTTTAGTTCTGCCACACTTTGTACATTTTTGTGCTTTTTAATGGTGATTTCACTGTAGTGCTAAAGTGCTGTCTAATGTTCCTAAGTGCCTGAAGGCTGTGATGTGTCCTATGGAGAAAAATGCATGTATCAGTAAACTTCCTTCAGGAATGAGTTGTGCTATTGTAGTGAGTGCAATATAATGGATTAGCAACATTGATCAAATAGGGTATTTTTAAACAGAAACACATATAAAACATGGTTATGTTGGGACCACAGGTACATAGAGACCTAACTCTGTGTTTCCTCTGTGAACAGTGGTTTGATATATCCTAACTCAGTGTGCCAGGTGATGATAGACCAGAATTACCATGCATATGTAGGATCTCCTCTCTTTCCATTCTGCCTGTTTCCTCTGAAATTTGTGAGATCATAGTCAAATCATAAACCATATTATATCAGCAACAGTACCAAGAGTTCTGGGAACTATTGGGAGGTTCTTCATACCATTTTATAGTTGGTGTCTCACTATAAGTGTAGCTCTATGTTGGTGTGTGGGTCCAGAACCACAGATCTAGTAAAGTGACAACAGAGTTTAAACATCAGTTACTTCAGAGCAAGTCAGTGCACAGTGTACTCTTTCCTCCACAAGTTCTGAAACACTGCTATTTTTTTTGTGTAAAAATGACCTTTTGAGCAGTCTTAGAGTGTTTTTTTGTGACCCTCTTGCAGCTGGAGTGCCTCCCATTTAGTGTATAATCAGTAAAAATAGACAATACAGGTACTGTCCTGGTTGGGGGAAAGAGATGGTTGCAGATTTATAGAAGTTTTGCATCAGAATGGATGATATTCTATAGCCTCAAGAAAAACGTTCAGTTTCAAAAAATTCAAGGGAAAAGTTTTTTACATTTCTGTATTCCTCTGACTTTTTCTATTGTAGTTTTACAACCTCCCCCCCCTCCCCACCCCCAATCCCTGGAAATAAAAAAGGACACAAACAAAATAGCACTGTTCTATGTTTTGAGGAAATGCTTTTGTGAGGCTATTTGGTTGGACAATGAATTCAAGAGTCGGAACTTCCAGGATGGGCTTTCTGGAAGGGAAATGTGTGAGGCTGCAAAGCCTGCCACGGAGCACTTGAAAAGTTGATTTTGCTTCCAGAAACACCAGTGCTACTGTGGTGTATAAAACCCCAGAGCTAAACACTGGCTGATATTTGTGTTTTTTAGTTGTAGTAAAATACACGTAAAATTTACAATCTTAACCATTTTTAAGCATACAATTCAGTAGGATTAAATATGTTCATGTTGGTGTCAATCTTCAGATCTTTTAACATCTTGCAAAAAAACCTGAAACTTTATTCCAATAAATACTAACTCCCTATTTTACCCACCCTCAGAGTCAGGAAATCACCATTCTACTTTCTTCTCTATGGATTTGACTACTGTAGGTGTGGCATAGAAGTGAAGTCATATAGTATTCTTTTTGTGACTAGCTTATGGTATTTCACTTAGGTCTTCAAGGTTCATTGAAGTTGTAGCATGTGTCAGAATTTCTTTCCTTTTTAAAATTGAGTATTTCCTTAGATGTATAATATACATTTTATTTATCCATGGTGCTTCCACCTTTTGGCTTCTATGAATAGTGGCACAGTAACTAAAGATTCATAAATATCTGTTTGAGTCCCTGCTTTCAATTTCTTAGTTACATACCCAGAAGTATACTTGCTGGATCATATGGTAATTCTATTTTTAACTTTTTGAGGAACCACCATACTGTTTTCAATAACAGCTGCACCATTTTACATTCTCACCAAAAGTGTGCAAGTGTTCCAATTTCTCCACATCCTTGCCAACACTCGTTTTCTTTTTGTTTGTGTTTTGGACAGTAGCCACCCTAATGGTGGGAGATGATATCTCACTGTGATTTTGATTTGCATTTCCCTAACAATTAGTGATGTTCAGAATCTTTTCATTGAGAAACATCTGTTTAAGTTCTTTGCCCGTTTTTTAATTTGGGTAGTTTAGTTTTTTTTGTTGTTGAGTTGTAGTTTTTCTTTATGTATTCTGGACATTAATTCCCTATCAGATATATGATTTTAAAATATCTTCTCCCATCCCTTGGGTTGTTGTTTTTTAAAAATAATTTTTTAATTCTGTTGATAATATTCTTGGATGCGACAAAGTTTTAGGTTTTAATGAACTACACTTTTTTTTCTCTGTACTTTTATTGTCATATCCAAGAAATGGTTGCCAAATCCATTGTCTTGAAGATTTCCCCCTATACAGGTTAAAAATAAACTAGATAGAACCACTTTACCTTACATTACCTTAGAATTGCTGCCTAGCAGATGCTTAATTAATTTTAATTAATTTTTGTTTAATTAATTTTTGTTAATGAATTAACAGTGATCATGAAGTCAGTTAATCTGTTGTTTGTCATTAGAGATACACATCAGGATTGGAAAAGATTTAGGGTAAATGTCTTAGCTCCCCTTTGTTAACTTCTTAGATATTCCAGAGTCATAAAAACACTTGTTTTAAATACTGAAAAGTAAACAATTTAGTAGAATTAAAAGATAATTTGAGGAGAAAAAAGATGGCGGCATGGGAGGAGAACCTCGATACCTACCTGGGAAGGGACGTATGAACAAAGGGGAATCCACAGGGGAAACCCTGAGAAGCACCCTCAACTGAGAGAACCACACAACGCAGAACAACACACAAAGGTTAGAGGAAAAAGGGGAGAGCGGGAGAGGGAAGGGGAAGGAGTAGTTCAGGGACAGGGACGTGGAGCGCAGCCCAGGGCTGGCAAAAACAAAGGGGGATTGGGGGACTGCGGTCAAAGTGGAGCTAGATCGAGGGTGGGCTGGAAGCCGAGACCTAAGAAGCATGGAAGCCCCACAGGAATGTGGACAATTTAACATCCAAACTCAAGGGGCTGCATGCGGTGCCTTAATCAGATCACGGAGCCTGAGGCGGAGCAGGGTGGCTGCACTTCCTGGGCGGGCGGGAACAGAGCAGGGAACCAGCCCTCAGCAGCTCAGCACCCCTGATTCACAGAGGAGACACAGCTGAGCTCCTAGAGTTGACTATGAGGGAGCACCTTTTGAAGATAGGGCTCTCGAAGTGAGGGCTGCGGCTGCATTAGATGTGCTTAGAGTGAATCCTGCAGTCTTTGAAACTGCAGAGCCACCAGCCTAGAGCGGCTGCCAGCAAGCCTCTGCCAAACCTCCCTGGCTCACAGACTCACAGACTCAATTAGAGGGAGAGGGAGAAAGCCCGAGCTGCTCGCCCTGCCCCTGTACACTATGGTCGAGCTGCTCGCCCCGACCACACCTCTGCCGAGCTGCTGCCCCCGCTACCAGCTCTCAGATGTGATTAAAAAGCAGACAAAGGGGAGAAATACCTGCAGCTAATCTCTTCCAAGCCCCGCCAGCTCACGGCCCCGATTAGAGGGGAGAAAGCGTAAGCTCCCCCCCCCCACCCACTCTGAACCACCAGCCTCTCTGCGCACAGAGGAATCTGCTATTGTGTCTCAGGCATGCCCTAACTTCTACCCACATGCCCCCACCCCCAGAACCACACCTTCACTACCCTGCTTTTTAACAGCTAAGACTGCAACCTGAAGAATAGCCCCAAGGCACAGAACTGACTGCTTCCCCCAACCCTTTCCCAAAATCTCCTTCTCCCACAACTGAGACGCACATCTGATAGGCAACCACCCCAGAGGGAAATCATACTCATCCACAAAGCAAAAGGAACCATATCAAACACAATGCACACCTAAGAATCCAAAGCCCCTCCAGAAGATCAGGGGCATTCTTTAATAAAGGAGCTTGCACACTTGGAATCAAATCTAAGTGAAACAGAATACAGGGCTGCAATACTCAAGACACTCAGAGAGCTCACTCACTGCTGGCAAAGTACCCAGACATCGTTAAATGACCTCAACAAGAAATTTTCTGAGCAAAATGAATGCTTTACCAATAAAATTGAGACGCTAGAGCAGAACCAAAAGGAACTCCTTGAAATGAAAGGCATCATGGGAGAGCTGAAAAAAGAACTGACCAGCACAGAAAACAGGGCTCACCAGCTAGAGGAAAGGATGAGTGAAATCAAAGATAGTAACATGGAAATGTCACAGAGGGAAGAAGAAAGGGAAATGAGAATCAGGAGAAATGAAAGAGCCCTACAAGTACTCTCTGACTCTATCAGAGAGAACAATATTAGAATAATAGGAGTACCAGAAGGAAGTGAGATGAAATCTTCTCAGAGTCTACCAAAACAAATAGTGGATGAGAATTTTCCTAACCTATGGAAAGACCTAACACCCCAAATTCAGGAGGAAAACAGGAGCCCTAGATACCTAGACCCTAGGAGATCTCCTCCAAGGCACATTGTTCTGAAGATGACAAAAATCAATGACAAAGAAAGAATCCTCAAGGCTGCCAGGGAAAAACAGAACATAACTTTCAAAGGGAAACCTATCAGGCTGTCACCAGACATATCAGCAGAAACTCTGCAAGTCAGGAGGGAATGGAGCCCAATCTTCAAAATATTTTTTTTTTTTAATTTTTTTTTAAGATTTTATTTTATTTATTTATTTATTTATTATTTTTGACAGAGAGAGAGAGAGAGAGAGAGAGAGATACAGAGACAGAGAGAGAACTGAACTGGGAGAACTTCCCAGTTCAGCATATGGGTCCACACGGGCCTGGGCCGGGATTCGATCCTCCGTCCCTGGGGCTTCAAAGTGAGCGCTTAACCCACTGAGCTGTCCCAGCTTCCTCGAATCTTCAAAATATTAAAAGAGAGAAATTCCCAGCCAAGAATTAACTATCCAGCAAAATTAACCTTTAGATATGAAGGAGTAATAGGCCTTTTCAGATATACAGAAGCTGAGGGAATTCTCCAGCTCAAAACCGGCACTCCAAGAAATACTGAAGGAGGCTATTCAGCCTGAATCAAGAAATCAAAATAAATGGAGAAAAGTTGGGACAACAAAAAAATAAAAAGGAAAGAAGAAATGGATACAGGATATCCTCATTTATCAATCTTCACCCTGAATGTAAATGGACTGAATTCACCAATAAAGAGGCACAGGGTAGCAGACTGGATTAAAAAACAAAATCCAACCATATGCTACGTACAAGTGACACACCTCAGCCACAGGGACCAACATAGACTCAGGGTATAAGGATGGAAAACAATAAATACTCCAGGCAAATGGCAGTCAGAGAAAAGCTGGAGTGGCCATACTGATTTCTGATGAAAAAAGACATCAGAAAAAATAATAAGACATAAAGATGGACATTACATCTTGGTAAAAGGGACAATACAACAAGAAAACATGACACTCATCAATATATATGCTTCCAATCAAAAGCACCAAAATTTATAAAGCAACTACTAACAGATCTAAAAGAAGAATTTGACAAAATACAATTACAGTAGGGGATCTAAACACCCCCCTGACAACATTGGACAGATCATCCAAGCAGAAACTAAATAAGGAGATTGCAGCTTTAAATGATACATTGCAGGAAATGGACATAATTGACATTTACAGGTCATTCCATCCTACAACAAAGGGCTATACATTGTACACTAGTGCACATGGAATATTTTTAAGGAAAGACCATATCCTGGGACTTAAATTCAACCTCACCAAATTTAAGGGCATCCAAATCATACCAAGTGTGTTCTCAGACCACAAAGCATTGAGACTAGACATCAATTGCAAAAGATCAAGTGCAAAGAGAACCACATATATGTGGAGATAGAACAACGTGCTATTAAAAAGTGACTGGGTCAAAGAGGAAATAAAACAAGAGACTAAAAATTTTGTAGAAATGAATGACAATGAAAACAACGTACCAAAATTTCTGAGACACAGCGAAAGCAGTATTAAGAGGGAAATTTATATATTACAGGACTATCTCAAGAAACAAGAAAAACTACAAGTAAACACCCTCACATCTCATATTATAAAGCTAGAAAAAGAGGAACAGGTCCCCCAAAGCCAGTAAAAGAAAAGAATTCATAAAAATTAAAGCAGAACTTAATAAAATTCAGAATAGAAAAACAATAGATAACATTAACGGGACAAAGAGCTGGTTCTTTGAAAAAATCAATGAAATCGACAAACCACTGGCTAGGCTCACCAAAGGACACAGAAAAATCTCATATTTCTAGTATACGGAATGATAGGGGAGAGATTACAACTGATGCTGCAGAAATACAATCATAAGAGATTATTTTGAAAGACTCTATGGCAAAGAGTCTATGCCAACAAATTTGACAACCTAGAGGAAATGGACAAATTTCTACAGACATATAGTTTCCCTGAACTGAACCCAGAAGATTTGGATAACCTAAATAGACAAATCAATAGTACAGAACTTGAAACAATTATCCAAAAATTGCCCAAAGGCAAAAGGCCTTGACCAGATGGGTTTACCAATAAATTCTACCAGTCAGTCAAAGAAGAACTAATACCCAGCCTCCTCAAACTACTCCAGAAAATTGAAGAGGAGGCAATACTACCCAAATCGTTCTATGAAGCTAATATCACCCTAATACCAAAACCTGGGAAAGACAATACCAAAAAGGAAAACTATAGGACAATCTCACTGATGAACACTGATGCAAAAATCTTAAATAAAATTTTAGCTAACACAATATAACAATGCATTAAAAAGATTATTCACCATGACCAAGTGGGATTCATCCCAGGGGCACAAAGATGGTTAAACATACGCAAATCAATCAATGTAATCCAGCACATAAACCAAACAATGGATAAAAACCACATGATTATCTCAATCGATGCAGAAAAAGCATTTGACAAGATACAACACCCATTTATGATAAAAAACACTGAATAAAATGGGAATTGAAGGAAAGTACCTCAACATAATAAAGGCCATATATGACAAACCCTCAGCAAATATTATACTGAATGGGGAAAAGCTGAAGACCATTTTCCTAAAATCAGGAACAAGATAGGGATGTCCCCTGTCACCACTGCTGTTCAACATAGTTCTGGAAGTTCTAGACAGAGCAATCAGACAAGAGAAAGGAATAAAAGGTATAAGAATCAGTAGACAAGAAGTTAAACTGTCACTCTTTGCAGATGATATGATCCTGTATATAGAAAACTCTAAAGACTATAAGAAATCTATTACAAATAATAGACAAATACAGTAAAGTCGCAGGCTACAAAATCCATGTCTCAAAATCAACTGCATTTTTGTATGCCAACAATGAAACTTCAGAAAGAGAGATGAGAAGATCCATTCCCTTTGCCATTGCAAACAAAAGAATGAAATACCTAGGAATAAATCTAACAAAGAACGTGAAGGACTTATACACTGAAAACTATAAGACACTCTTAGAAGAAATTAAAGAGGACACAAAGAAATGGAAAGACATTCCATGTTCATAGATTGGAAGAATCAACATAATTAAAATGGCCATACTCCCTAAAGCAATATACAGATTCAATGCCATTTCCATCAAAATCCCACAGGCATTCTTTCAAGAAATAGATTAGTAAATCATCAAATTTGTATGGAACCACAAAAGACCACAAATTGCAAAAGCTATCCTAAGAAAGAAGGATAAAGCTGGGGGCATCTCACTGCCTGACTTTTATCTGTACTACAAAGCCTCAGTAATCAAAACAGCTTGGTACTGGCAGAAAAACAGACACATGGTCCAATGGAATAGAATTGAAAACCCAGAAATAAACCCACAAATTTATGGACAGATTATTTTTGATAAAGGAGTGAAAAATATACAGTGGGGAAAAGAAAGCCTCTTCAGTAAATGGTGCTGGGAAAATTGGAAAACCACATGCAAAAGGCTGAATGTGAACTGCGGTCTCTCATAATATACCAAAATTAACTCAAAATGGAGTAAAAACCTCCAAATAAGAAAGGAAACAATAAATTGCATAGAAGGAAACATTGGCACTAAACTTATAGACCTGGGATTCAGGGAGGACTTTATGAATCTGACCTCAATGGCAAGGGAAGTAAAGCGCAAATAAATGAATGGGACCTTATGAGTCTTAAAAGCTTCTACACTGCCAAGGAAACCATCAACAAAGCAAAGAGGCAACCAACCAACTGGTAAAAAATATTTGCAAACAATGCCTCTGATAAGGGACTAATATCAAAAATATACAAAGAACATGTAGAACTCAACAATAGAAAAAACAAGCATTCCATTTGAAAAATGGGCAGATGACCTTAATAGACACTTCTCTCATGAAGACATACATACGGCCAACAGATATATGAAAAAATGCTCCACTTCACTAGCAATTAGGGAGATGCAAATAAAAACCACAGTGAGATACCATCTTACACCTTTTAGAATAGCTATAATCGACAAGACAAGGGATAACAAGTGCTGGAGAGGCTGTGGAGAAAAAGGAACCCTCATACACTACTGGTGGGAATGTAAACTGGTACAACCACTATGGAAGGCTGTATGGAGAGTCCTCAAAAAATTACGAATGGAATTACCATATGACCCAGCCATCCCTCTACTGGGCATCTACCCAAAAAACCTGAAAACCTTAATCTTTAAAGATTTTTGTACCCACATATTCATAGCAGCACTGTTTACAGTGACCAGAACCTGGAAACAACCAAAATGCCCTTCTATAGATGACTGGTTAAAGAAGATGTGGTACATTTACACAATGGAATACTATTCAGCGATAAGAAATGATGAAATACAGTCATTTGTGACAACATGGATGGACCTAGAGACCATCTTATGAAGTGAAATAAGTCAGACTGAAAGAATCAGGAAACATATGACCTCACTTATAGGTGGAATATAAAACTGATCGTAACAAAGACATAGAGACCTATGGACACACTTAATAGCTGGATGATTGCCTGAGGGAAATGGAGGAGGGGGTAGGGAGAGTGGAAGGGGAGGTGGTAGTGGGAACCAACCAGCATTATGGACACACTCATTAGTTTGGTGGTTACCTGGAAAGGAGGGAGGAGAGGAGAGGGAGAGTTTCGGGGTGGGTGGGAGGTGGGAATGGGCACCGGATATATGGTGGTGGAAGGTGAGGTGATTCTGGGTGATGGGCACATAATGCGATGTATGGGTGATGTGATGTGAACTGGTACATCTGGAAACATCTGGAAACTGTCTAATTGTTACCAATCAATTTCACCACATTAAATTTAACAATAAAAAAAACACGATAATTTGCGTTAATGTTACCCAATGTTAAATGTGTTAGTTGTGTTAAAATGTGTATATTAAATGTGTTAGTCCTTTATAAGAAAATGATCCTATTCTATTTTCCCACAGTAGGGCATTGCCTCTGTGACATTTTGCCTGTGTGGTGCCCCAGGGGTCATCTTTATTCTCTGCTTTATACATTGTCTACTCTGCCTGGCATTTTAATGTATAAACATAAACATTTTTATTCTAGTAATGTCTTTATGGTTTTGGAATGTTGCCCTCTGTTTTTCAAAGCCTGATGTTACTTGTTTTCTTAGTCTGTGCCTCCTAAACACCTGCATTTAAAATCTGTCAGGTATTGTGCAGTAGTTTTCTCAGATAGCTGGATTAGTTTATGGTAAAAATAACAGAGTTGGAATTCAAGACTGTGAACTGTGTGGTCAGTTTTTTAGAGGAAGTATTTATTTTTATTCATTTTTGTTTGCTTTTCTTGGATCACAGTCTTCTTTGCTGCTCCCTTTTGCTGTTATTATCCAAAACTGAGTTTACTACTCAACCAAAGATAGCGTTTTCCAAGCTTCAAGATCTTACATTTACAAAAATATTTTACATTCTGACTAGTTTTATACACACACAATTGAACCAGAAGTATTTGTTGCAGTGCAACCAGTTCTTGCTAAAGATATGTTTCCATTTCTTTACATAAAATGCTGGTCACCGAATTGATTTATTTTGTTGTACAGTTTGACAAGCACTGAGAACTGGTATTGCGGAACTTTGTTGGTCATGTTCCATAGCAACAGTCAACCTTTCTGCTTATGATTGATGACTTGGTACTGTGGGATTCTGTCAGCATTTTAAGGCAATTGGATTGTCCAAGTCATGCTAGTTCTGTTTGTGCATTTAGTTTTACATGTCCACGCAGCTGCTCCTTGGGAGCTGGGACTTGCAAAACAGATTTAAAGGTCCATAAAAACAGCTTTATACTTGGGGGTGGGGTGAGTGTTTACAAAGGAAGGCTCAGCAGGATGGAAATTACAAGTCAACCTACCTTAACCCTTAAAAGCTTAGGTTCATGCCCATTTAGAATAGCACACTATCACTTGCCTCATGGATGCTTTGAGCCGGGGTTGCAGGGTGTTGAATTTTTCTTTCTATTCCTCACAACCCTTAGCAGGATGCCTTGTGTGGCAAAAATAACCAGCCTCGGGTCTGGTAGAGTCTCATTTTCTCTCTTCTTTTCTCCAGTGCATTTTATGCCTCCATATAGAAAACAGAGAATAATACACAGTAAGAACTATACTGTGGAAGGACCTGACTAGTAACTTGTTTGGGAGGGAGAGATTGCCTGTATGTAAAAGCTTATATCTGAGACAAATTAGGGGGAACAAATCTTTAAATTAAGGAAAAGATTACAAAATTAAAAAAAAAATACCATAGTGAATAGAGAATGATTAACAGTGATCTCATTGATTATAGATAAATAGAGGTTTTTAACAGGTTAAGTGACTTGTCTCTTAAAGTTGATTTAATGTCCTCTTGCAATCTGAAATTTCTTTCAACTCCATATGGGGCTTGGCTCCATCTGAAGTATCACAAAGCCCTAAATGAATGAAGTCTTAGGTTAAGAAGGCCAATATGGATTTCCAATGCAAAGTTTAGGTGTCTTGCTACCCAAATCCTGCCAAACACAGCCCAGTCCATTTTCTTTTTACTGTGTGAAGATCCAGTAGGATCAAGGTGCTTTTTGTGGGTAGGCTGTGAAGTGACAGTTCTTCCCACAAACTCATCTAGTGCCTGGGACATTACAGACGTAAGGTAAGCTTGCATCATGGCACTAGCCCTGCTGCCTAAGTAGAAAACCAGCTACTGAGTCTGAGTTTTCATCTACTTTCTTTTTTATAGGGAAGAAAACCTGTTTGATAAATCTGAGAATTAATAGCTTATGTATTATAGTTGGATTTATAGCCTGGATTTTTTTGTTTTTTATGTCTACCAATTTGTGATATTGTCATATAAATTAGAGATCATGGATCCAGTTGTGGTTTAATGGTGACTGCCCTGGATATGGACTTGAAAGATCAGAAATTGAATCTTGTTTTTTTCACTTGTAGCTGTGTTGCCTTGAGGAAGTCACTTCTCCAGGCCTGAGAGGGGCCAGGAAGAAGAAATGCAACTATTTATGAGAAGGTATAGCTGATCTGAGGAGTGTTTGGTTCAAATTGAATAGAGCCAGGATTGTTGGATATGGGAATTTTTTGGAGATGCTCTAGTTTTATTATATAACTGAGAGCCAGGGAAATTTAAGTGTGTTTCCTTCATTTACTGTGTTCAAGGTAGTGTCATGAGTACTACCCAGAACACATGTCATTAAGTCTGGGATAGGGTGTCCACTCAGGAATAGGAGTGTGGGATTTCCATTATTAGTCTGTGATGCATCTGAATTACCCCTCTGAAGTTTACCATGTCTGTAGCCCTAGGGAAGCTACTAAACTTCTTCCAGATTTCAGCTTCCTTTGAAGCAAAATAGAAATAAGAATTTTTTTATTTTTTTAAACTCACAGGGATGTGTTGAAGATAAAATTAGATAAATTTGTGCAAAGCTCTTTGCATTATGGCTGGGACCCCAAAAGTGCTCAGCGTCATTACTATCTCTTAATCAAAGCACATTGCTTCTGATCCCCCAACATGCTGCTCTGAACAACAGGCTGTATATAGTCAGAGTTGGTTATTGATTTCCATTGCTTAATACGTTACAAAAATAAGTAAATTTAAATTTTGTTCCTTACTGAATAGATGGCTATATTTTTATAATAAAATGTCTGCATTCTCTGGCTCCACTTTTTAAATAATTTTGTACTTCTTACAGTTTCCATGATCTAGGAAGGAGAAGGCTCCTCCTTCTTCAGTATATAATTAAATAGAGATGTGTGCAATGTCCAGAGTACTTCTTTTTGGCATGGCATATTTTTAGCAGGGGTGTATTGGATCACTAAGGTAATAACAAAGCCACACTGTGGACATCTGAGGTACTGGGAAACCATCCAGTTTCCTCCTCCTGACCCTGACTCAAGTCTTCCCTGAAATTTTCTGTCAGCCCCATTCTCTTTCTACCAGCGTCCCTCCTTACATAACCCAAATGAGTTGTTTTTAAGGCTGTGGTGTCTGCAGAGGTGGTCTGTGTCTAACAGAAAAGAATTTGGGGAGGGCTCATATGTGTCACCAAAGCAAGTAATTTAAGTGGAAAATGGTGGATGCTACCACTGAATGTCATCTGTAAGTTTGAAAATTTTACCTACCTTAGGCAACTTAGTCAATTATCTTAGAAAACTTTTTAAGTGTTGGAGACTTTTAAGCATTTAAAAACACCTTTTTGTCTAACCTCATCTTTTTAATAAGACGATTTCATATTCATAGTACTATGAAAAGAGGTTATATTCTGCCTACCCCAATGCCTTTGTTTTTTCAAATAATGGTAGTAAACCCTTTAATGTCAATCATATACAGATTTTGGGGGGATATAGCAGTAGTCTTTAAAATCATTTGTCTTTGCTGTTGTAGAACTTTCCTTTGAAAATCAGCTTGTAGATTTTAAACTCCTCCCTTCCTCCAATTTGTTTTGCTGGCTACAATTAATTTTTTTTTCTTGTATTGTAGAATAACATGGAGAAGTGATCAAAGAACTGAGGGTGGGATTGCAAGACCTAACAAATAAAAGTACAGGACACCTAATGTCATTTAACTTTCATATGAACAGTACCGGTACATATTTTTAGTATAACAATATCCCATGCAGTAGTTAAATTTGAATTTCAGATACACAAGGAAAATATTTTTTAGTTTAAGTATGTCCCATGCAATATTTGGAACCTACTTACACACACAAAAAATGTTGATTGTTTATCTGAAATTCAAATCTAACTTGGCATTTTTTATTTTATCTGGTAACCTTGAATGGGCGGGGTAGGGTAGGGGTAGCAGGGATGGGTCTCAAAAAATCAGGGAGGTTCTTGTGGCTGCTGGAGTGTGCTGCAGCATGGTGGCCTTACGCTCTGGGTCTGTAGCCCTGTGCCCTCTCCTGTAGTCAGTCAGATAGGATGAAAGTGATGCCTTGAGATAACAATACAGCTTAATTCTTAGAGAATTTAACAAATAATGTGGGCCAGTCTCCTGGAAAGTTGACTTAATAATAGTGTGATTGATTTACCAGTTGTCTGCCTTTTCTTCCCCAGATACTGAGTAAGCATGAATTATAGCTGAAGCAGAGCAAGCAGAACTTAGGTCTTGGTCTTGCTCTGTACTCAGCCTATGATTCCTACAAGATTGATCTTTTCTTCCCTTTCTTTGTGACCCAACGACAGATATACCAAACAATCCAATTGGTATTTATGAAGTGCTTTAAGCTAGATAGCTTAGAGCAGGGGTTCCCAACCTTTTTATACCCTAGGGCGCATTCTAAAATATCGGTAGGGTGGCGGGCACCAGCTATTTCTAAGGATATTTATTATTGAACAAGAATAAAAAATAATAAACAAAAATAATTTTAAAATAATAAATTTATTGTACAAATGATATACACACAAAGAAACATATATACAAAACGTAATACAAAGTAAA
>PVKE010016757.1:12058-31709 GCA_004027555.1 Craseonycteris thonglongyai | reverse complement strand
ATGATGTGCAACTATGGAGACTGTTCTGGGCCCTCCCCCTTCTCTCTGTCTCTGTCTCTGTATCTCTCTCTCTCTGTCAAAAACAATAAATAAAAATCTTAAAAAAAGAAAAGAAAAGAAAAGAAATCATGGGGAAACCTGGAAAGCTCAGTGGGTTAAATGCTCACTTTGCAGCCCTGGGTACAGAGGATCGGATCCCGGCCCCAGCTCATGTGCACCCATATACTGAACCGGGGTGTGCTTCCCATGTTGGAGGCCCCCAGTTTGGTTCTCACTCCTCCAGTTCGGCCTCTGACTCCAGGCACCCAGGCACCAAGGGGTTGTGCCTCCCATGCGGGGGGGGGGGTGGAGGCAGCCCAGTTCTTGCCCTGCACAGCCCCGCCCACCCTTGTGGAACAAAACCATGTCAAAAACTGATAACTTACAACTATGGAGACTGCTCTGGGCCCTCCCCCTTCTCTCTGTCTCTCTGTCAAAAACAATAAAATAAATCTTTTTTAAAAAATCAAGAAATCAGTAACCAAGTGTTGGTGAAGATGTGGAGAAAAATGAACCATTGTGCACTGTTTGAGAGACTGCAAATTGGTGCAGCTCTATGGAAAACAGTACAGAGTTTCCTCAAAAAAATTAAAAATAGAATTGCCATGTGACTGAGGTTCCTCAAAAAAATTAGAAATAGAATGACCATGTGACCCAGCAATCTCACTTTTGGGTACTTATCTGAAAAAAATCCAAAACACTAATTCAAAAAGATGTATGTACTTCTGTGTACACTGCAGCATTAATTACAATAGCCAAGAAATGGAAGCAACCTAAGTGACCATCAATAGACAATTGGACAGAAAAAAGGTGGTATGTATACATACACACAATGAAATATTACTCAGCCATCAAGAAGAACAAAATCTTGCTTTGCAACATGTATGAAACTAGAGGATATTATGCTAAGTGAAATATGTCAGACAGAAAAAGAAAAATACCATATGATCTCACATATGCATAAGCTAAAAAACAAAATAAATGAACAAAAAGCAGAAGCAAATGCAGAGAAACAGAGAACAAATTGATGGTTGCCAGTTGGGAGGGTAGTTAAAAGGATGTATAAAAAAGTAAAGGAATTAAGAAGTACAAATTACCAGTTATAGAAACAGTCATGGAGATGTAGAGTACAGCATAAGGAATATAGTCAACAATATTATAATTACTATGCATGGCATTAGATGGGTACTAGATGTATTGGTGTGATCACTTCATAAGGTATATGTCTAGCCACTGTGTTATACATCTGAAACTAATATAATATATGTCAGCTGTAATTGAATTTTTTTAATGTAAAAAGAATATATAACCATATATACACACAGAAATGTATAAAAGAGAATGTTAGTGAAGAAAGCTAAATACTTCCGTCTTAAAACAAAGCTTATGATGCATGGATGAAGGATGGATTCTTCTCTCTTGGGTCCTCATGCTCCTCAGTTTCTTGGTACTTCTTATTCTGCTATTTGGGGTAGGCAGGCTCTTCCAAAGCAGCCTCCACTGTGTCTCTGCTTTGTCTGTTCCTAGCTGTCTTCTACACGAGATATATGCTGGGTGGGACACAAATAAACCCTTTCACACACAGTATTATTGGTCACTACCTTGGCACCTTTTTCCTGTGTTCTGGGCAATACTGTCAGCCAAGCCCAGACTTGAAACGAATCTCAGGAAATTTATGCTGATACTTGGTTCCACATCTGGAAATGCTGAGGGTCAGTTCTGATTCTTAGCATTGTGATCATTCTCTTCTTGAGCAAAATATCAACATAACTTGCAGGCAAGCACCCTTCTTTCCAGACACCCAGGGCATTCCAACAACTAGCTTTCTGAAAACTGAATGAGCTTAAATGTTCATGCCACAAGGTTAAATTTTTCAGTGTTTTCAATTGGAAAAATTCAAACCTGTGTAGACCTGTTACCTGATAGGTCCTGGCCATAGAAGCTGTATTTTAAACAATATTTCCTAGATTAAATACACCATTTAGAAAAAATTTTTTTGCAAAGATTTGACGTGTCTTTTAAGGGCCAATTAGTCTTGGCAATTTGAATCCCGTGACTTAGACCTTTCTAAGGGGGAAAAAAAAGTGTTTTTTAAAAATAAATGGAAAGTTTTATAAAATTGAAAGATCAATGGAAAACAAGTTAAGTTAAAGTAAGTTTTTATCATTTTATTTTACATAAAAAATGGTCAGCTAAAGAAATAGAAGTGTCTACCTTATGATTTAAAGAGAATTTTACCTATATATATTTTTTCTGTCTTTTGCTTCATAGTTTGTGCAATTTGTCCTCTAGAGGAAAAAGTCATTGTTTGTTTATGCCTAGACCTAGATACAGAAAAGGAAATTAGGTGAATATATTTTTAAGATCATGAAATACTTTGCTGATCAGGAAACTGCTACTCAAAAGCACTGTGCTATGTTCTTCCCCTGCCTTGTTTTTCAATACTGTCATTATTTATAGAGCCAGTTGCGGTCTCAACTATGCTAAAACCCCTTCTGGACAGGTACTCAGCTCTTGTCCCAAGCACCACACTGCTGCATGAGGCCTCTGCGCAGATGTTTGTGCATAGGCCTCCTAAGGCCATTCTGCCTGTACATGCATGCATAGAGTGACAAGGGTTACTCTTATCTGGGTCTTTCTGGAAGATCTTAGTGCATATTATGGCTGAGCACTATGAGTGATGAGGTAGCATAGGGTGACCCTCTTCATTATTCTGTGCCAATAAGACAGTCCTGACACGGCAGGCAAGATAGACCCCCCCACGTACCATCTGCCCAAATGGGAAGCCAGTGGGGATTCGATTCACCATGACCAATGAAATCAGACCACCCCTGAGAGGGACACACGCAGGTTGCTCAGGGTCAACAGATCCTCATTCAGACACAGAAGAGACATCCCGTTCTCACATTCCTCGACATGGTAGTATTCAGGAAAGTTTTGAAAATCTGCTTTTGCCTAAAGTGATTCTGACATTAAACAAGTAAATATACTGTAAACCTGAACATCTGACCCCACACCCTAATGTGACATTTCCTTAGACCTCAAGTAGCCCGATCAAAGAAGCAGCCTAGCAGAGATTAGAAACGTAGACTCAGGAGCATGACCACCTGAACTTGGGCCCTGCTCTGCCTCCTTACTGACAGGACAACCTTGGGCCATTTATTTCACTTCTCTGCTTATTTTTCTGTAAAGGGGAAATGCTAATTTCCTCATAAGGTTATTAGGAGAATCCACACTTGCAAAGAGCTTAACCAGAGCCTGTAAGTGCTATATAAGTGTGTGCTGAATAAAGTGAACAGCATTGCAAAACGATTTCGTTCCTGGTTCCACATGTTTTCATTTCTTTGTGTTTTAAAGATTTATTTTACTGTTTTTTTGTTTTTCAGTTTTTTGTTGTTGTTGTTGTTGTTGTTTTACAGAGAGAGAGAGACAGACAGAGATAGAGAGACGGAGAGAAAGGGGATGTTCCAGAGCAGTTTCCATAGTTGCACGTAATCAGTTCTTGACATGGTTTCATTCTACACAGGTGGGCGGGGCCCATGCCAGGTGGGAACCGGGCCAGGGGCCTCCCACATGGGGGGCATGCCCTTATGAGCTGGGGGACGAACTGGAGACCTCCCACATAGGAAGCTCACCCTGGCAAAAACCAAACTGGGGGCCATACCCCAGTTCAGCGTGTGGGTCCACACAGGCTGGGGCTGAGACCAGGACGCGATCCACAGACTCTGAGGCTGCAAAGCGAGTGCTTAATCCACTGAGCCATCCCGGCTTTCCACCCACATGTTTTCCTCCAGGAATTTAATTTAAAAGCAGAAGGTTTGTGGGGGTTTGTTTTGTTTTGTTTGTTTGTTTGTTGTTTGTTTGTTTGTTGTGCCTGTTTGAAATCCTTTATCCTTGACTTGCAAATTAAACTTATTTGCTATTGGAAGCAAGAGCATTCAGTAATAGAGACCATGCAATACTATATGATGAATCTGGGTTAAAACAGGAATTCAACACTCAATAACTATGAGGCCTTGAGAAAGTTTTTTAATTTCTCTGAACTCAACTTATTCATTAGTAAATTGGGAGAAATGTGAATCTCAGGGCCGTTACGAAATTAATAACGTTATTATGGAAAGTACTTGGCATATAGTCATGTAGGGGGAAAAGTTCTTTTGTTGATAAGATCCTGGATTTATCTTTATTCTTTAACTTCCCTGCATTCAACTGATTCTCTTACAATTTTTCAGAGCCTGGCTCAATGATTCATAGTAGATTTGGGGGTGATCTTCTGATGTAAACAGTTGAAACTTTCTTTCTGTTCTTCGAGTATTGTTACTGTTAATATTTTCCTTTAATCATCTGTTCATCTGTTCACTTAATCTAAATCACCCTTCCAGTGATACTGGTGAGATCCAAAGAGCTGGTGAAAATTATATGGGTTTGGTAAGAATAGTAACTAAGAGAGAGTACATTTTACAAAATTTCTCCAGACCTGGTTTGTTGCTCTTTAAGATCTTTCAACAAATGTGTCCTAGGAATTCTCTCACACTTCTGTTGTTTTCAAGATTCCACACCATCGGGCACATGTCACCTGGAGCTTTTGGCCTTTTTCAACAGGATTTTTTTTGAAAGGTGAGCTTTTTAAGAGATAGTTTTCTATAGTTTTCTATGTCATATTTTCAATGAAAGATTAAAACTAAATGTGTCAACATTATTCATGATTTTCAACTGCCAGCTTCTGCCTCACATATGGTCTTTCTTAACACAGATAATTTTTTTCTCCCCAATGTCAAGTTTAAGGCCCCAAATCCTCCTTTAAAATCTATTTAATATGTTGTGCAAGTTTCTCTCCATGGGGTTTGCTGACGCAGGGGCCAGGGGTGCCTGTGTTTGTGTTTACAAAGGAATGGCTATTCCCCTGCTCTGTTATTTCACTCCGAATTTTCCCTGGAGAATTCATCAAACTGACAAAGTGTCTCTCTTAGAGAGAAGAATCCAGTGGCTATTAGTTAGTCAGCCACATGGTGCTCTGTCACAGATACATGCAAATCATAAGTTTCTGGGGTCTCAGGCACCCCCAACCCTTCCCCAGAGGCCTCTCAGCCAGTGTGACACGTGTTCTCTCTCTAAATGGCTTACCATCAGCCCCGTGCCACATGATGCTCCACACAAAAAATTAAAAGTCTTCTGTGGTCAGGCAGGCGAGAAGAATCTTTGGAAAATAGCTTATAATATGTTGTAAATTGTGCTTCTTTCTCACATGCACCTCAGCTTACTAAAGTTGCCATAAATGTCTTAGTAAAGAAATTTAGTTTCACCTCTTGCTACCTAGAATTGTTTAACCTGGAGCCCTATTTTTCGGTATTATCTCTTGAAAGGCTGAAAACTTGGGATTTCATTGGGAACTCCCTGGGAAACACCGTTTTACATGAAAGAGTGCTGTGACTCCAAAAGTCAGCTGGTGGCAGACGAACGTGCCAGGAAGTGGTCCACGGGGCCCACTTTCCTATTGTTAGAACCCCTCTTTATTTCTGATACAGACATGGAGAATCCTACCTCTTTAAGCCTTGCTCCGTAATGGCTTAGAAGTAAGAAGATGCAACAAGAGAATATTAAGTCATTTTTAAAAAGAAGGAAATCCTGTCATTTGCGACAATGTGGACGAACCTAGAGGATACTGTGCTAAGTGAAATAAGCAGCTACAGAAAGACTAATACTGTGTAATTCTATTTATAGGAGGTACGTAAACTAAACTTATAGGTGCAGGGAGTCGAATGGGGTTGCCAGGTGCTACAGAAAGGGGAAATGGAGAGTTGCTGTTCAATGGGTGTGAAATTTTAGTTGTGCAAGATAAGTAAGTGTTAAAGATCTGCTGCTCAACATGGGCCTATAGTTAACCTTGTGTGTTGTGCACTTCGGATTTGTTCAGAAGGTAGAGCTCATGTTAAGTATTCCTACAACAACAACAACAACAAAACAAGACAACAAACACAAACAAAGAAGCACAAAGAAACTTTTAGAGGAGGTGGATGTCTATTATCTTGATTGTGACAGTTTCATGGGTGTATGTCCAAACTCATCGAATGGTACATAGGAAATATATACGGTTACTTGGATATCAGTTATACTTCAATAAAGCTGTTTTTTAAAAAAATGCCTAAGTGAATATGAGTGTGCATGGGTGTGCATGCCCCTGCATGTGCCTCTTTATGTAGTCACATTCCAAAATCAAGTGGATGATCTAGGATTATCTATTACTTTTGAGTGCTTACTCCTCATCTTCATTATAAGCACACATGATTTATTATAGAATGAATTAGATATCTGGACACAATATCTTTAAGAAAAGAAAACAAAATTGGCACATTGCAGAGACTGGAAGAAAGACACGCTAGCAAACCAGACATGAGGACCTGTAGGTCCTGAGGTTCTCCTGCTGGTCCGCTACCACCACAACCCCCGCTATGCGGATTTGTGAGCATTCCTGGCTTGTCTTTACCTCCCTCTTTCAGCTTCTTGTGTAGAAATAGGACTAATTAAGAACTCAATTTATTTGTAGGCTTGTTCAATAGATCCCACCTCTCTTGAAATAAATTCCAGCCTCTTTTAAAATGTTCCACGTAGCTCAGAAATGTCCAATTCCTGCCTTCACTCAGATTTCAACTTTCTCTACCTCGTATACTAAAATCTAGTCATTTGTCACTTTCTTCCAGTTCCCACAATATACTTTCTGCAATTCCCTCTACTTAAAACTCTCTCGCCCATTCCTTTCCCTCAGCAAATTCTCCCTGACCCTAACCATAGCCCTCTGCCTCTCTAATTCCCCCCCGTCTTATGTCACAGTCTAGACATCATTTTTTCCCCAGCTTTTCATGACCCTTCCACAAACTTAGGTTGCCTGACCAATCTCTGGCCTCCCTTTGCAACTATATACCCATTTCATGCATTTCATAGCATTCCCTACACTTCACTATAATTGAGTGTGTTTATTGATCTGTATCCCTCATTAGACTAAACTCCACAGGGGCATAATCTCTCTCTGTTTCTCACCAATGCATCCCCAGAGCCCAGCTCAGAACCTAGGCTAGCATGGCAGCTGTTCAATGAGCACATGCTGAATGAGTGAATCTGTCAGTTAGTGAGTAATCTTACCCATGTTGCAAAGTACAATGATAAGATTCTATCACCAAATCCCCAAATCTCAAAGTCTCATTCCCAGTCTTTCAGATGAATGGCATAACACAATCCAATATACAGTCTCTCAGTTTGGACATATGTACACGTCCATGAACTGTCACAATCAAGGTGTTAGATAACCATCACTTCTAAAAGTGTCTTTGTGCTTCTTTCTTTGTGTTTGTTTTCTTGTTTTGTCATTGTTGTAAGAACACTTACCATAAGCTCTACCCTCCTAACAAATCTGGAAGTGCACAACACAGCATTGTTAACTATAGGCCCAATGTTGTACAGTAGATCTCTAGGTCTCATTCATCTTGTATCTTCCTCAAACATTTAGAAGGATTCAGGTGGGCAGGGGGGTCATTGGGGATTTTCGCTAATTGACAAAAATAAAGCACAACCTTGTGTTACCTGCTCTCGTGTCTGAAGAGAGAATCTGTGAGGGTTATGTTTCCTCCTCATCAGACTTTATATCCAACCCCTCAGGTTCAAAGCTGTGTAATTGAGCCTATACTCAGCCTTGCCAGAAAACTCGCTTCCCGTTTTCATGACAAATCATGCATGTTCTAGGGCTCTGAGACTCTAGCTTATATTTTTAGTCTTGTTGCATAATAAAAGACAGATACACGTAGTCACACACAGGCTCAACAACACACTTATTCTCTGCTGTTCTTTTACAAACTGAAGTCTTGCCCAGCTGCCAAACTCATATTCTAATAGGATGACAAGAAACTATTTCCCTAATGCAATAATGAATCAGTCTGTGTCAGACAGAACTGTTCACAACGCCTTTCCTGGTTGGAAAGTAGAACTTATAAGCTGGATGCTTTCAGAGAAACAAATTACTCCTGGCTGCAGAATGCGATGACTGTATATTGACCAAGACAAACAAAAAAACACCCCTAGGAGATGAATTACTTGAAATTATGAGGCCCACATTCCTAGGGCCAGATAGCAAAACTATTTTACCCCCTTAAGACATGATACTAGAGTTAGTCAGACAGTTCCAGGATTTGTGCCTTGTGGAAAAAATATGTTGACCCCACTGCAGATAACTGCTCGAAGAGGGACATGTAAGCATACCCACTGCAGAGTAATGCTGCTGAAGAGTATTAAGGGAAGGCTCTCTCCACAACCCCTGCCACCACGTCAATGACTGGAATTGAGAATCGTCTTCCAGTGGTGGGGGGTGGCTCAGAAATGAAAGTGTACAATTATTGTCTACCCAACGGCTGTGGAGTGATGAGCGACAATATGCTGTACACTTCTCAATTCCCAGGGCCCAACTCTCAGAGTGGTAATCTCCTTTTTTCTGTACTATTGGTTGCCCAGCTGTCTCATCATTCTTTGCTCTCTGTACCCTGTGTGCATGATATGAGCTAAAGAGTCTCAAAGAATGTAGAGGATGACTTGTAGGGAATTCTGGTGTATTAATTAGGTAATACTAGCTGCTAAAGCAGATACACTCCAAGATCTCTGCAACTTAATGCAGTGGAAGTTTATAAAGGCCATTGGCCGGAGATGGGGAGGGCTGGGAGACGCCACGCAGTCATTCAGAGACCTAGGTCACTGAAGGTTCTACCTTCAACATTTGTCTTCCAAAGTCAGCCTGAGCATTGGCATCCAGGTGGGCCATAGGTGAAGGTAGGAAGTGGGCGGTCATGTAATAAGTTCCTATGGGCCAGCACTGGGAAGTGGCACAAAGCACTTTTACCTCAAGAAGTAGAAGACAGAGGTTTCGATGAACACATACTATTCTCAGGCACTGATCAACGCTCCAGTCACCAAATATCCATTTTACTTGTCTTCCTACATCAACAGCGAAGATTTTCCCTCCCCAAGGCAGAAACTTAAAGTCACATCCAATCACTTCAAGTCCAGGACTTCCAAGGGATGCAGAGTCCTCTCCATCACATCCAGATGTGGCTCTTTGTGATCCAGTCACCTGTGAAAGCACACACACGCACACACACGCACACACACATACACTATGCATTGAGGAGCAGAGACAGAGTGACCAGATCCTTGCCTGTTGTTCCCTCACAGCACTATTTCTATTTGGAAAGTTGCTTTGTACCTTCTACAACCACTGCTGTACATGAGGAGCTGTTCTGACACTGCCCTCAGGCACCGTCCCAGGAAAAGTTCTGACACCATGTGCCAGCTACCGGTCTGATACCAGAGCTTTAAACCACCCATGTGACTGTATTCCTTGGTTATTCAGTTGTCATCTCATTGCCATTGCAGCCAACATCTCAGATGATGGCTATCAAACTACACAAGCTCATGAAGTCTTCCCTTCTTTGCCTGATGATGTCAACAAACTCTCAACATGGTGATTCTTCTACCACCTGAGGCAGAAAAAAAATATGTGTTTAAATAAGGCCTCCAGAGACTTCATCCAGGAAGCCGAGATGGCTCAGAGGGTTGAGCCCTCATCTTGCAGGCCCAGGATCCAAGGATCGTACCTCAGCCTGCATGGACCCATTTGCTGAGCTGAAGAGTGCTTCCCTTGTGGGAGGTCCCCAGTTTGGTTCTCGTCTGGGCGTGCTTCCCATGTAGGAGGCCCTGGGCTCACAGGGGCATGCCTCCCATAAGGGAGGTCCCCTGGCCCAGGCCCTGCCCTGCGCAGTCCCACACCCACGTGTGGAGTGAAACTATAATGAAAACTAATGACGTACTACTATGGAGACTGCGCTGAGCCTCCGCCCCCTGCTTTTTTCTGTCTCTGTCTGTCTGTCTGTCTGTCTCTCTCTCTCTCTGTCAAAAGCAATAAAAATAAATTTTAAAATAACAGAGAGTTTATCCATGAACTATTATTTCTCAACATAGAATTTTATGTGTAACATAGAACAGGTTTTTAGTATTAGAGTATATATTTTTCTATTCTTGAAGTTTTATTCTAGGTCTCCCCTATGAGTGCCATTGAAAAATATAGCTGAACCATCTGCAAAACCTTGAGTCCTGCTTATAGAAAAGAATTGAACCCATCAGACTTCTTGATGTGTGAGATGATAACAAAAATACCTTCATCTGTCTATTTCTTGCAACCAAAAGCATTCTAACTCATGCAAATTAAACATACCTACAGCAGCCATAATGGAAAATAATACTTTGGAGGCACATCACCAGATGAACAGAACTCTTTCTAGTCAGGAAATAGTGTGGGAAAAATAATTAAGAGTTGGTGATTTCCTTAGTGTGGACCTGATTCCAAATGAACCAACCTGTCCCTTGCATCTAAGTAAGGTCTCATGGCTATAGACAGGATTACTTGTAATTGAGTATCAATTTGTGCCAATCACCATTGCCTCCAGATTCCCAGGCTATAGGCCATTGCCTGGGAAGAACCACAGGAGGATTTGAAAAATAGGAAAGGCAAACAGAATGTCTGGTAGAAGTCAAGTGTTTGAGGCCAGATGTGTCTTGTTATGGGTCATGACTCATTTGACCAACTGCTGCTTCCCTTGCCTCATTTTTTTATCATGGGAGAATAGAGAAACAGCAGCCAGAGAGCTGCTGGAGAATATCTTCGTGTCCTTTCTTTATAGGATATTTCTTTCTTCTCTTGTAGCTTTTTGTTCTTAGCCAGATGCATTTCTGGTGAGCTCAACACAAAATCAGCCTAAGTGACAAAGTACTGGTGTTTCCTAAATTCTCACCTCAGAAGGTGAAATATGTGTTCTTAAAATATTCTTTAAAACTCCAACATCCAGGCTGCTTTGTAATATTATTAATCTCTGAGGGTTCTTCATTGATAAAGTAAGACAGAACTGTCTTTTCTAAAGCAGTGATTTGAATAATTTAGCTTCAAAATCAACAAGGGGCCAGCAGAAAGTTTTTACGGAGTGGAAGACCTAAATCCATGTCTACTATAATATAAACACTACCATTTGCTTAACATTTCTTATATACCAGGCACTGTGCTAAGCTTTTTACTTGCAATATCTCTTGTAAACATCATAATGGGACTCTTACAGTGATGTTAGTGTCTCCATTTTACTGATGAAAACACTGAAATTCCAAGAATGAGATTAAATAACTCACCTAAAACATACATAAAGTGGATTAGCCATAAATGAAACAGCAGCTCTAGTATAGTGATAAATGACAAGGGATGCACAATACCATTTGGAGGAGACAATGAAAAGAGACCTTGCCTCAATTAAGGGGAGCAACCTCTCTTTGGCTTTAGCTCCTTTTGCTATGAGGGAACACAGGCCCAGTGTTTCCAGATCTTCAGTCTTTCAAGAGAAAGCAGAGATCCAAGTTTTTATGTGAAATTGAAATCTTATTGTTAAATGTTGGCAGCTATTAAAAAGTTTTTTAGCTCTCTGCAGCCAAACACAATACAGCTGTGGGATGGATCAACTTGTAGAATGCCTGTTTGCAAACTCGGTCCTCTGTCCCAGGCTATTGGGAATCATTTTGGGTTCTTTTGTTCTCTTAAAGCAACATGGCTCTTTCAACCAGAGGCCAGAGGGCTTTAAATGATCATTAACGGTTTCATACTGAGGTGTAGCCTTTGCACAGCCACCCTCTCTTAGAAATACAAATATCCATGACTTTACTCCTAGGAACGTTCATGTATAACTTGTGAAATCATTGTCTTGTGTGACTTTGGGGATCTGAGGTGACATAGAGACACCCAAGGAAAAAGAAGATACAAGAAAGAAAAGAAAAACCAAGTGCCCAGAGAAAGACACCTGGGTTCCCTGCTGAGGCCGGCCTACCCCCAGGCCTGGTCCCTGTCTGTTTTCCCCATTCAGACCCCTGAAGCCCAGCATTCAGAGCCTCAGCCCACCATCCTTCATTTCTGATTCCTCTCCTCTGAAGAGATAAGGACGACCCAAGGCCTCTCGGTGTGTTTTACATCAAAGGCCACTGAAGGGCCCTGACAGGCTGGATGTCAGTGCTGTAAATAAACCATTAATCACTCTGCCATTTCATGGGCATACTTTTCCCAGAGGGCATGAACTTTCTCCAGGTCGCTAATATAAACCACATCTTCCCGGAGCCAATGGGGAAGGCAGAGTGGGGTGTCAGAGCTGAGAGAGCGGGCTCCCTCATTGACACACCATTATTTTCCTCTTAACCCCACAGGTCATTGTTCTAGTCCCAGCAGGCTATCAATGGTCAATTAAAAGGGGGATGGCTGAAATGAATTGAACAAACGCAGTCACAGCTCCAGAGAACGTCTATACCACAGGGCTGCTGCTTCTACCCCTCCAAAACTCACCTCTAGATCAAGTACCAAAAGAAGGGCCACAGAGACACAAGTCATAATGATTTGGCCACTGACTCACTTCAAGGCACCTTCGGCAGACCCCCCATTGTCTGAGTTCCAAGAACTAGAGCCCAGAGAAAAGGCATGCAATGCCTTTCCCGAACAGAGTTTTTCCTCTGTGTGACAAAGTTAGGATCACCTGACCAGTGCTTCTTAACTTGACCAACATTACCGTCTGGAGACCGAGTCTTCAGATGAGACTTGTTTCTTCACGGAGCTTCTCCTGTGGGCAGGCACTGCTCTAGGCCCAGTGAAAAGACAGGTGAGGTCCTTGCTCTCCTGGCATTTATATTCTCTTTGGGTTAGGCAGCCAATAAACAACCCAGATCCAGTTAGACCATGATAAAGCGATAAAGAACAGAAAACAGAAAAGTGGTGTCACCAGGGATGGAGGAGTGGCTATTTCAATTTGAGGGGAAAGATGAGAGCTTTCATTCGCTCAACAATTAAACATGGTAGTGAGGACTACAGGGTTGCTAAGGAAATGGAAGGAGTGATGCTTCTGTTTAAAGGACCTTGTGTGCAGCTGGAAAGATAAGTGTGTATGAGTCCAGAAGAAATTATGAATATGCAAAACCTACACGCAAACCTGTGTGCAGGAAACAAGGCTGTGAGCAGAGCGAACTCCAGGAAGGTAGGAAGGACGAGTTTCTTGGACAAGATGAGTCTTAGCAGCTGGGAATAAACTTTGCTTCTGGACTATATTGGGAGAAAGAGTCTTTAGTCCTTCCCACTGAGCCACAGGGAACAGGCATCGGGATTTGGTCCAGGCCTGAGGACCTCCAGGCTGCGTCGTCAGGCAGGGGAGATAACGAAGTACCAGCCGCCTGGAAGGAAGGCCAGAGAGAGACATCACGCTGCACTTCAAATGCATTCCGAATGCCTTACCCTGGCCTCCAACGCACTGCCAGCCTCTTGACCTCACCTTCTACATGTCCCCTCACTGCAGCCCCGCTCAGCATGCAGCCAGGCTCACGCTGTCTACGGGGACTTCGCACTGACTGATTCCTGCATGTAGAAAGTGCCTCTGTCGCATCCTAGCACGCCTGGCTTCTTGTTCACTGGGTCTTGGCTCAGCTATCTCCTCTGTGCGGCCTCTGCTCCGCAGCCTTCCCGCAATGCCCCCACCTTCCCAGGCCCTCCCCAGACCTCACCCTGAGGTCCTCCTTCAGAGCACTTTACTCCTGGCACCCATGTTCCTTTATGGGCGTCCTTGTCTGTTGTCATTGTCCCCCTCTAGAAAGAAAGTTTGATTTGAGCAGGAAGCTGTGTGCTTTGTTCAGCGCTGCACCCCTGTTGCTAAAATGCCACCTGGCACCTAGCAAAAGCTTAACAGGCTCTTGTGGGGTTTATTAGTTAAGTGCCTACTCTGAACCAAGTGTGATGCTGGGCTCTTTCCATAATAATATCACATTGGTTTAATCCTCCCCCAGTGCCCTGCTGATGACAAAACTGAGGCTCAGGAAAGCTCACTACTTTCTGGAACACCATCTAGCTAGTAAGCAGCAACCAGACCCAAACTGTCTAACCCTAAAGTCTATGTCTTTTCTACTTTTCACCCTTCTTTCTATGGGGAAAAGGGGATGTGAGCATAAAGGAACATAAAGAACCCAAATCAGGTTAAGAGCCTCATGACACAGTTAGGAACTGGGAAAGCCATTCCATTTGTCAGGTGAAGCCTGGAAATTCCAGGGGCCAACACACCAGCACAGGTGAGAATAGCCTCCCTGTTCATAGTGATGGGCCAGAACCAGGCAGAACTGGGTGAGGAGGTCACCAACAGAAAGAAGGGTGGGGCGCCTTTAAACACCCAGCTATGCCAAGATTTCAGCTAAGTGTGACTCTGAGTATGCCCGCGTGGGGTGCCACCCTAATGTCACTAACTTTCTCAGGGTGCCAGCACACAAGCAGCGAACAAGAATGGCATGTTTAACATGAGGCATTTAAATGATCGAGGGCATGATGACTTGCTCAAAGGTAGAGAAAGACAATGTTAATTGTGTGCGATAAATAACCTTGTAAAGCAAGGCTTACCTGGACTGGCCCAGCTCAAAATGCCCCAAAGAGGCAAAGCACGTCAGCCTCACCCCCGGCCGCGTCCTAGTCCATGGAAACGGCTCTGGAGAAGGGTTCGGGGACGGTGAGTCCCGGCAGCCAGCATGGTATCTTCACTCAGCCGTGTTGGCAGAGGCAACGGTAAGTGGCAGAAATGCCCCGTGTGTTGTTGATTTGCTCTCCCTGCTGAGAATCATTCTTGACATCCATGTGCACTTGCTGCCATGAAATGACACCAACACTGACCCTCAGGATTCAGCTTGGGCTGACCACCCACATTACACAGAAATACATGTACTGACAACCTTAACTCCTTGAACAGAAAGTAGGACAAGAGCTTCCTGTACTGAGTGTTTCTTATGTGCCTGGGATTGCAAGGAAGTTTGTAGTATCCTAATCTATAAGTATGTGTTATTGTTTTCACTTTATAGATGGGGAAATGGAGGCTCAAAGAGGTTAAGAAAATGGTCCAAGGTTACAATGAGTGAAACCACGGATAAAATTTAAGATCACCTGGGATAGGCCGGGATAGCTCAGCGGTGGAGCGCTCGCTCACCTTGCAATCAGGAGGTCCAGAGTTCGATTCCCAGCCCCGGCCTGTGCAGCCCCACGTGCTGAACTGTGGTGCAACGGGGATGGCTCGGTGGTGAAGGTTCTTGCTCCCCATTCAGAGGAGCTCAGTTCCCACACACAGCCCACATCCGCCTGTGTGGAGTGAAATCATGTCACAGCTTATGAGGTACAACTATGGAGACTGCTCTGGGCCCTCCCCCCTCTCTCTCTCTTTCTTTCTCTCTCTCTCTCCTCTCAAACAATAAAGTAATCTAAAAAACAAATAAACAAACAAACAAAACCCCTCTGATTACCTGATTCCATGGCCAGCACTGTTTGTGTCATACCAGTAGTTCCCAAATACTGGTCCATGCACCTAACACAACTTTTACCACTTCATAACAAAATCAGAAAATAAGGGCAATATTGCAATTTCCTTAATTCCACATCACCTTTCATATAAATGATTGCTTAATGATATATCAGAGGAGGAAAAAACACTATGGCAAATGTATATTTTGATTAAAGAAGTTAGAAAATACGGTGAGGGAAAGCTAGGATGGCTCAGCAGTTTGAGCACTCGCCTTGCAGCCCCAAGGTCTGGGGATTAGGTCCCGGCCCTGGTATGTGCAGACCCATGTGCTGAACTGAGACGTGCTTCCCACGTGGGAGACCCCCTGTTTGGTTTCTGCTGGAGTGAGCTTCCCCTTGCCCACCTGTGTGAGATGAAACTACGTCGAAAACTAATGACATACAACTATGGAGATTGTTCTGGGCTCTTCCTGTTCTCTCTCTCGCTCTCTCTCTCTCTCATCAAAACAAAAAATAATTTTTTTTTAATTATTTAAAAAAAGAAATATGGTAACTTCAAAATTGTTAGTATATGATAAATTGTGACTTAGAAATGAAGAAATAAGAAATGTGTTGGAGTAAGATTCTGTCATAACTTAAGAACCATACATTTATTCTGAGTTCATGTCATTCTTAGTTTGGGGATGTTTACCTTTTATAAAATCAGAGGATTATAAAAGTAGCATTAAAAAACATCCTTAGTTGGCAAAAATAAAAATAATTGTCCTCTCTGATTTCTTTTGCAGTTTTACTTTTACTATTTGAAAACTCCAAATGTTTGCAAACTAACGTACCTTGCCCCACTGGTGTCCCACTCCTACTGACAGAGGTCACAGCTGGGAGGGCCCAGAGTCAAGTTCACCCCACAGACCACTGCAAAGGATTGTAGAGGATTGTAACTGGGCCAGATTTTAACTGACAATTAACAGAGAATATTTTAAGTAGGAGAAGTTACATACAACTCTAGATTTCTGGTTTCTCTTTAAAATTCCGAGGATCTAAAAAGGAAACCTGGCCATTTGTAGCCAACATAGGTGGACCTTGGAGGCATCATGCCAAGTGAAATGAGTCAGACACGGAAAGACAAACACTGTATGATCTCACTTATACATGGAATCTAAAAAAAAGAAAGAAACTCGTATAGTAGAATAGCGGTTGCCAGGTGCTGGGAGGTGGGGGTCGGGGGGTGGGGAGATGTGGGTGAAAGGACAGAAACTTCCAGGTCTATATTGCTTATTGGCCTTTTGACTAAGAGCAAGTCCAAAACCTCCCAGGTATAAGTTGGATAGTCCTACAGATCTAATAGTCAGCATTATGAATATAATTAACTGTATTATATACTGGACATGTGCTAAGAGAATAGCTCTTAAATATTTTTACCACACACACACAAATTGTAATTATTTGAGGAGATGGATCTGTTAACTAACCTCATTTGGGGTCTTATTTTGCAATACATGTGTGCATCAAACCATCATGTTGTATACCTTTAACTTACATGGTTCTATGTCAATTATTTCTCAATAAAGCTGGGAAACAAATAAACAAACATTCCAGAGATGTGGCTACACTGGTCCTGCATTCACTGTCAAGTTTATCAAGTTCTCTGCCACTTCTATTGATGGTATCTGGGTAGATTGCTGAGTGACAGCACCCAGGGTGTCCCCAACTCTCTGTATCCACATCCTTTCATTGTCATCTTCCATGCTCCCAGGACTCTGGGCTTGCCTGTGGGACCCACATTGGTCAATGGGACAACAGCAACATAAACAGAAGCAGAAGCTTGAGAAGTGGGAGCTTGTCTTCTTCGGCTTCTGAGAACCCTGTAGCCACTGTGTGAACAAACCCACCAGCTTACTGGAGAGGCTGTGAGGAGCAGAATCGAAGCCCTGGCGAGCACCCCAGGATCCCCCTGACGGGAGGCCATTCCAGGCTGTCCCGCCCGGCTGCGCCACACTGACTGCAGCCACAGGAGTGGGTGCAGGTGAGGTTGCCACACTGAGCCCAATCCAAATGCTGCTGTCAAATGATTGTTGTTTTAAGCTACTACATTTTGAGGTGTTTTGTTACGTTAACTGATGGCATACCCTTAGCCTCACTCATTTCTCTTAAATCCTGGATTATGAAAGCATTTGAGTCTGTGACTCCTACCTTAACCAAACAGAAACAAACTCACAGATACAGGGAACAAACTGATGGTTTCCAGATGTGGGGGGATGGGCAAAAAAAGATGAAAGAGATGAAGAAGTACAAATTTCCCATTATAAAAATAGGCATGGGGCTATAAAGTAAAGCATAAAGAATAAAGTCAATAACATTATCATAACTAGGTATGATGCCAGGGGAGTACTAGACTTATAAGAGGGATCACTATATAAGGTACATAAATGTCTAATCACTATATTCCACACCTAAAACTAATATAATGTAACTAAAAAATACTAAATAAAAGATATCAGAAACCCTTTCCATGTATGCACACACACACATGCAAACATAAACACATACAACACACATATATGAGGGCTGTCTGGAAAAAATAAAGGCATAAATGCTTCTATTTTTCATATTACATGGCTGGATACTTTCCAGACAGGCCTCCTAGGCACTTGATTATTAAAGGAGAGCAGAACATTTCAATTGTTCACTTTAGCCCCCAGAACAGCATCTGGTACACAGTTGGCCCTTAATGAATATCTTTTCAGTAAATACATGAATTCACAGATGTTTCCCTGAATAACTTAAGAGGTGGTCACTACCCCCAGGACTTCGGCCCTAGCGGAATCTCTGAGATCATCTCCAGGTAGCATTAAGAATCACCCAACACCATTCCAGCCAGCCTTCCCAGACACCCTGCCGTATCTGCTAAATGAGTTTTGGAAAGTCAGCACATGTGAACCAACTCAATGGGGATTGAGGTTTGACAAGACTGATAATAACAACCTATTTGTCACTTGTTCTTAGCTTTCCACTGGTGCTGACAGAGGTCTACATGGCCAGGGAACTTTCCTACGAAGGCTGAAGGAAATACAATGTTGCTGTGGGTGTCAGGTGAAGAACAGCCAACACGAGAGCTCAATCCTATTTACCTACTGAGTGAATTGTGACTGTTCTTTTTCAAGGGATTAAAAAAAAGAATGCCATATAAAGGAAAGTACTAAATACTCTGCACACCCTGAAATGAACACGTATCATTCTTCTGTGACCATAAGAAATTTTCACAAAATTGAAAGTCCTAGATTTTAGTACAGTAGCCAGCTTCTTAATTACTGTAATTAATTAAGCTTCTTAATTACTGTAATTGTGTAATTAAGCCAGTTAGTCTAAACCTCGGTTTGCTCATCTACAAGATGGTGGATGTAAATCTGCTCTGACATCTTTGAGAAAATTAAATGCAATGACGTAAGTGAAAATGGCATTCAAACATGAATGATTATAGAATAAAAATGGTAATGCTCAATAGTCACAAATACAAAAAGAAAAATAAATTCTGAGCAAGGCCTTCTTACAAAGGCTCTATGGTAGGGTGGCCAGACATCCCGCTTTTGGCGGGACAGTCCCGATTTTTAACAATTTGTCCCGCGTCCCGTGGCATTTTGAAAAAGTCCTGATTTTTGGAAAGAATGCACGACAAGCTAGGGAATGGTGGGAGATAGACCAAATTTTTAATCAAGAACCCTCTCCACCCCCACCCCCACCCCGGTCAATGGTGTCCCGCTTTACCAATGTTAAAATCTGGTCACCTTGGCTGAGCCAACAGCACACTGTGGGGCCCAGGAGCATCAATCTCAAACCATCACAGTAGGAAACAAAAAGGAGTCAGGATTGGATCCATAGGGTAGATTCAGAAACGGACAGAAGTGGCACTAGCGGGGAGTGGAGACAATAGACAGGATTAGGACACAGAGTAAGGATTGTCCTTGGAGGGCAAGGGGCATTAATGTTAAGCGGATGGCTGCTGGCTCTGCCTGCCCAGCATCAGTCCCTCCTTCCTGGATTCACTTTGAGGATCTCTCCATTCCCTTGTTCTGTGTGCTATGTCCGCAGCCGGACCAAGACCCTTCCCTGTGGCTGGACCTATTCCTACCAGATTCTCTTTAACTGGGAATAGACATCCATATTAGAGTGACACAAGGATGAGAAGCATTTAAAGTGAATATATTCCCTAGAAGCACCCTTAAAAAATGCCACTTCTGAGGTCTG
>PVKE010016757.1:0-11958 GCA_004027555.1 Craseonycteris thonglongyai | reverse complement strand
CACGAGGGTGGGTGTCTTACATACAAGTTGTTCTTCGCAGTGCTAACCTTCTCCTTGTCCTGTCCTACCCTGTTTGCTCCTGTAAGTTTTCTAACACAATCTGAGAAAATTGTTGGGCCTCTAAACAGGGAGCTATGAGAGAGACAGGGGTGTAGAGTGAATATAACGCTTAAAGCAAAATTGCTACCAGAGTATAAAAACCTAGATAAAGCTAAACAATGACTCTCCCTCTTATCTAGTGCAAGCCAAATTATCATTAGAATATCATGAGTAATGTTACATTCCACAACTTTAACAGAGTCTGAGGAAAACCACAGTGAAAGAAATAAGAGAGTATAGTGTGGGGCTAAGAGACCCTAGGGGTTCAAAGCCTCGTTCTGCCTCTTGGAAGCAATGTGACATTGGAAAAATTACTCAACCTCTCTGTTCCACTTTGACTCCTTCTATAAAATGGAGATGATAATTAAACAGGTGCCTAGCTCATAGAGTTATTATGAACCTAAAATAGTTTGATGTTTATAATGTACCTAGAATCACGTTTGACACATAGCAAGGGCTATCTAACAGTTTGTTATAATGAATGATAAATGTTTCCCTTAATAAAAGGTTGGGAACTTGAGATGGCTTAGCCTGGAGAGCGAGTCTTCCAAAAAAACACAAGAAAACTTCTCAATAACAAATATGGACTTTGCTGAGCTAAACACACGCCATTTGACACCGAGAAAAGGACCAAAGGAAATTAGCAAACAAGGCCCTTGTGTAAGGTGACCAGATGTCCCGCTTTTAGCAGGACAGTCCCGATTTTTAACAATTTGTCCTGCGTCCCGTGGTGTTTTAAAAAAGTCCCAATTTTTGGAAAGAATGCACGACAAGCTAGGGAACGGCGGGAGATAGACCAAATTTTTAATCAAGAACCCCCACCCCTGGTCAATGGTGCCCCGCTTTACCAATGTTAAAATCTGGTCACCTTACCCTTGTGTCATGGTTTTTTGAGGTCAGTCATATCAATTGATCCTTATTTGTCTGAGAAGAGGAGGATAAGGTTCCCCCACGGGTAATGAGGTATCGGTCCAGTAGTTCATGCAACGACAAGTTGTCTTAAAACACAGACTGAGAGGATGGTCCTGCCCCCTCGGGTTTGGAGACAGCGTGTTGGTCATTTTTTGTGTTGCTTGGTCGTCAGGCATAATCCGGGGGTGCCATCCTTCTTGCTGTGTGCCATCTTAGCCCCCCACTTCCTGCTTCACCCAGTAGTGGGATGGCCTTGTCCCTTGGCGATGGCCACGCAGGTAGCCATGCGGAGAGCCGCTGCCCAGCTGCTCCGCTGCTGGGGAACTCGCCCTGGCTCAAGGTTAGCAGCTCTTCCCTGAGGGGCACAGGCTCCAACCATCACCCGAGGGGGGCAGGTTCCTGCCAGCTCAGCCTCTCTGCTTGTTTGTTGGTTTGTTTTGTTTTCGTGTTTTTCTGACACATGCACGTCCTCTGCTCAGTGACGATTGGTTGTGGCACCACAGCCAGAGGAAAGGAATAAGAGAAGGGAATATCCATGGTGTTCTGAGAGAGAACGAGTGACGTACTAGAGCTATAGTTGCTTTTGGCATCAGCTCCAATTTCATTATTCCTATGTAGCTAGAAGCATTGGTGGTTCCGGCTATGAGTAGTCATTTCTTGCTTTTCCATGTGATGATTTTCACTGACCCACTTGCTAAAAGTTGCCCAGGCAGAGACTCTTTCTCTCCACTGACTTAGATGCTGACATGAGGGATCTGCTGTTGGTGGAACCACCAGAGGGCTTCCATTCTTCCCCCGTTCCACACTGCCTGCTAGTTCCCGGCACGCGTGAGCCTCACTGTCCATGGCCTGACTTGCAGCCAGTCTCCACTTCCCCATGTTCCTGTCTCAAACTGTCTCCACTTGCTTGGCATGCTAACCAATGCACAGTCACCCGTCTTCATGAGCCATGGTAAGACCTTCGTAGACCCTAAGCGTTCTTGCTTTCACAGGCCCCAGCTCACAGGGAAGCAGACATCCTAACCTACATCCACAGCCGTTGTCAAATGTCATATCCACATAATAACAGATCAACTTAGTTGTAGTTGACCAGTTAACATATGCTTACTTTTTACAGATATTTAATTAAACATTTTTAATTGCAATTTTTCACATTTCTTTCTTCATTTTTTTCTAAAGTAAAATACCTTCACTGGCCTTTGAAAATCTGATAGGCCCTAGATATGCCTGTAGTAGATGAAATGGTTCTCTTTCAACCAAGGGTAATAGGTAGAAGGCTATTAAAAAAAAAAATTTAAGGTGCCCAAAGTTATCCATGTAAGTCTGAGGATGATGATGATAATGATAAAGCAAAGGAAGAAGAGAATCCTCTTACCAGCTTGTGCTACGTGTATGCATATTCTATTTCTAATCTTCATAATAATCTTATGAGATACATGTAATCATCCGCCCCTTATGTTTGAGAAAGCTGAGGATCAGAAAATTGATTCATTTTATCCTAGTCACAGTTTCCCATGGTTGAGGTAAGATTGGAACCCATATCTGTTTAATTCCAGTGTTTGTGCCTTGGTACCCCACTGTTGGCTGTTTTTATTTTCTTCCCTTCCCCATTGATAACCATAAATGAGATGCTTAAGCCAGTCTGATCGCCTGGCAGCCAACCTCACTTCCATGGAGCTGTGGATTACATTACTTCCAAAGTTATCAGTCACTGGAGGAGCATGTTTTGTACACTTCTGTTTATGACTCTGACTGTCCTGGTAGTTACCACAGGCTGAAATACATAGCTCCCATTGGTTTAATTGTCAGGGAGCCTTGAAATTATCCTCCACTCCTCTCTAAGGCCTTGTTTTATGACCTCGAAATTGAAGACTGGGCTGTTCTAACTCCTACTCATGTCTTTCCAGCTTTAACTGCACTATCTCTGGCTGGGGAAGGCTATGTTGTTTAAACATACTTTAGCATTCTAACCGCCTGTCTGACCCTGTATGATCGGGGCAAGCTATGGCCACAATTGTGTATAATTAGTTAACTTCACTCACTGTCTCTTCTGTTTATGGTTCTCTGCCCAATTCCAAGTGACAAATAGCTATCTAAATCCATGGGCTTGACCCCAGATGACCCTACATTTGATTGCCTTCATCCCTGTGCACAAATCAGCTCACAAAGACTCCCATAGCTCTTGCTCAGCCAGTAATTGATTTCCATGTGAATTCATGAGCTAGTTGGCAGAATTGCGCTGTTCCACACATTGACAACACAGGCAAGAGGTCACCTATGGTACTTACCATTTTAGAGCAGGTTCACCAGATTATTCACTTCAAATAAAGTCCTATACATAAGGAACTGTGCCCAACCAATGCCAGAAAGGTCTGGTGACTCCTAAGGATTCATATTCCAAAGTTCCCAGCCTTCTCTTGAAAGCAGAAATTCAATAAGCAACTCCCAAACAACAGAACATGAGTTTCACCAATTTTCTTCTCAACCTTTTGTTTGGCTTCTGTGCTAGCTGATGCCAATCAAATGTCAAGAACTGAAGAATACAGTCTAGTGTCTATTTTTCATTTGGTGGTCTGTTTATTTATGCATTATTTATACCTTCACTTTAAGAGTTGTTAATGTATCAAGACAATGTTTGTTCAAGCTCAGTAAAATGTAGTGAAAAGGGAACGCTTCTAGATAAATAGTTAAAAAACCTGGGTCTTAGACCCAGCTCTGTTTCTCACTGGATGTGTACCTCTACAATTATTTCACTTCTGCCTTCATTCTTCATTTGTGAAAGCAGGAGGAAGAGAAGAAAGAAGAGAAAAATAAAGAAAAATAAAAAGTAAGAAATAAAAGAAGTGGGGAGGGATAGAGAGGGAGAAGATGAACTAGATAAATAATTTCAAAATTTCCCTCCAGCAAGCTCTCCTGTTTCATGTATTTCGAGACTATGTTATTAGGTAAACAAACATTTGGAATTGTTATAGCTTCTTGATGAATTAAACCTTTATCATCATGAACTGACTTTTTCATTACTAGATAGGTTCTTTGTTCTGAAATCTACTATTAATATAACTATCCCAGCTTTCTTTTGTTAAGTGTTAATGTGGTATACATTTTTCCAACTATTTGTGCTTCATATCTAAACTATTTTTTTTCCTAGGCAGCATATACTTATACAGTAGACTCTCCATTAACAGTAACTCAAGCAACAGGCACTCTCAAGCAACTGACAAAAACACTGAAGAAATAATACTACATTCATCCGGAATGGGTGCTGGTTGACTGTGAGTCTACTTAGATTTATTCAGCATCTACCAATCCCCATGGGTGCCTGTAAACTGAGAATCCACTGTAGTTGGGTCTTTTCTTTTCTCTGTCTCTAGATGGAGTATTTAAACCACTTACAGTTAATGTGACTAATAATGTGTATGAATTTAAATCTGTCACCTTATCTGTTCATTGGTTCATTTTTGCTCCTTTTGTGACTTCTCTTGAATTGACTCCATTTTATCTATTTAGTTATAAAAGTCTTTGTTCTGTTAGTATAATTGTTGCATTTGAAATTATAGTATACATCTTTAAAATGTCATATTCCATCTTCAAATAATAATCCAACTCACATATAGTATAAAAACCTTAAAATAGTATACTTCCATTTCTGCTCTACCATCCTTTATACCATTTTGTCATATATTATGCTTCTACTTATAATTCCCACTTTACATTGTTATTATTTTTTAAATACTCAATTGTTTATTTTTTAAAGATTTTTTTTTTTAATGTGAGAGACAGAGAGAGAAGATAGGAGAGCCCAGAGTAGTCTCCATAGTTGTATATTATTAGTTGTGACATGGTTTCATTCTACAGAGGTGGAAGAGGGACTGTGTGGGAAGGGAACCAAACCAGGGGCCTCCTACATGGGAGACCAGAACCTTTGCCACCAAGCCACGTTGGTAGTTACCAGTTGCACTGCAATTCAGCATATGGGATTTGCCTGGGCTGGGGCCAGAAATTGAACCCCAGACCTCACGATTGCAAGGCAAGTGCTCAACCACTGTGCTATCCTAGCATCCCCTCAATTGGTTTTCAAAGAGATCTAAAAAAGAAAAATATATATATATTTACCTATGCAGTTACCATTTCCAGTGCTCTTCGTTTCTTTGTGTATGTTCTTTTTTACTCTGATACCATTTTTATCCTACCTAGGAACTTTATTTTTTTTCTCTTTCTCTTTTAGCATTTCTTGTAATACCGGGTCTTCTGCTGCTGAATTATTTCAGCTTCTATAATTATTAGAAAGCCTGTATTTCACCTTTGTTTTGGGGGAAAGGGTTTCTGGGTATAGAATTTGGGGTTAGGAGGTTTTTTCTCCTTTCAGTAATTTAAAGATAATGCTCTATTTAGGATCAAGGATGTCCACTTTCACCATTTTTACTTAATAGCATTGGAAGTCCCAACCACAGCAATCAGACAAGAGGAAGAAATAAAAGGTATCCAAATGGGAAAGCAAAAACTAAAACTGTCATTATTTATAAATAGCATGATACTATATAAAAGGAACCCTAAATATTCCACAAAACACTATTAGAATTGATAAATGAAGTCAGTAAATTAGCAGGATATAAAGTCAATATTCAGAAATTGTTTGCATTTTTTGTACACCAATAATGAACTGTCAGAAAGAGAAATTAGGAAAATAATCCCACTTACAATTGTATCACACACACACACACACACACACACACACACACACACACACCTAGGAATAAACTTAACCAAAGAGGTGAAAGGCCTGTACTCAGTAAACTATGAGACATCAGAGAAAGAAATGGAAGAAGATACAGATACATTTCCAGTCAAAATTACAAAATAGGTAAACACTGTGCTGACCTTCTCTTATGACCACATCAAAATTACAACTAAACTACAGAAGAACCATCATTGAGAAGTGCCTGAAGTCTAGCTAAACTGAGGCCCAACAACTAAAGACATAATGAAAAAATCATTTCAAGACTGTTAGGAAGGGCAGACCTGGAACCAATTGGTCCCACACTTACCTGTGACCTTACAAATCAAGAGGAATACATAGGCAGCTCTGGAGGAGTGAGGTGGTCCCAACCCCACACCAAGATCTCCTGCCCAGGATTCCAGTACCAGGGAGAGAAGTCCGCATAATTTATGGCTGTAAAAACCAGCAGAGATTGTAGAGATGAGGGTGGCTACAGTCCCAGTCAGTCCTCTCAAAGGGCCTACATACAAACTTACTCACTGACACTCATTCACTCTGAGCTCTAGCTCTAGGACAGCAGTTCAAAAGGTACCATGAACATATATGGAGGAAATGAGGTGTCTGGCTTCGGGGAGACAGATTGAAGAACAGCCCTCTCCTGGACAAAGGAACTAAGAGAAGGCACTATTTCTTTGTTGAGCCCTTTTCCTTGCCAGCATGATGATGCAGGTCACCACCATATCTGAGTCTTCATTAACCTGGCTAATACCATTCATTTGCCCTGCCCTGGTGATTCCATGAGATACCACCCCACCCAATTTTCAGGCCCACTAAAGCAATTTCCAGTGATTTTTCCATACAAATGTCCTATCTTGGCTCATGCTATGAAAATTCCTAAAATCTCTAGAAGGCTCACAAAACCTAAAGAAGCAGCATCTTTCTGCAGTGTGTCCCATATCTCTGACTGAGTGGCCCTAAGCCTGGCACTAGCAACAGCTAGCCTCAGTTCATGACTTGGCCTCTTGAGGAAACACCAAGTCCAGGACACTTGTCAGCCATCGGGAGATTGCTTTGTGATTCATACCAGCTGGCCATGAGCAGGGCACAGGCTGTGACTAAACTTAGCCTGTAGCAATGACTCATCCAGGAGGCCCCAAGGCTGACACGCACAGTGTTCAGCTTTGGACCAAGCTACAGCATTACTCAGTCATTACCAAGGGTGGCACACTGAAAGGGCACACTAGGCAGGCACCAGAGCCTGCTAAAGTGAATCCTGCTCCATAGGGTCAGACCCTGCACAATCAGCTCCTTTACTGTAGCCATAGCCAGTCCTCACAAGCAATAAGTCTGAGGGTAAATCTCTCTCATTGACATACAGATAGCAACCAAGAAGGGAAGAAGGACACAAACAAAGCCCACAAGGGATGTACCTGAAGCACCTGGCCCTGGTGACCACAGAGACTGTGCCACTGGAACCCACAAGATACCAGCTACATAAGGTCACTTTACTAAGACAAGGAGGCATAATAGCTCTACCTAATACATAAAAACAAACAAACGAAGGCAGTCAAAATGGAGAGACAAAAAAACATGCTCCCCCCACCAAAAAAAAAACAAACGTCAGAACAAACCTCCAGAAAAAGAATTAAACAAAATAAGCATAAGTAATCTGCCAGGTACAGAGTTCAAAACACTGGTTATAAGGATGCTCCAGTGATCTCAGTGAGAATTTCAGCAAACAGATAAGAAACATAAAAATGGAGATAGAAACCATAAAAGAGAACCAGTCAGAGATGAAGAATAGAAAAACTAAAAGGATATATTAGAGGGACTCAACAGTAGATTAAATGAAGCAGAGGATCAAATCAGCAATTTAAAAGATAAGGTATCAGAAAACACCAAATTAGAACAGCAAAGAGAAAAAAAACAATCCCCAAAATGAGGACAGTTTAAGAAGTTTCTGGGGAAATATCAAGTGTACCAACATTCACAACATGAGGTACTAAGAGAAGAAAGAGAGTGAGACATTGAAACATTTTTGAGATAATAATGACAAAAAATAAAAATAAAAAAGGGACACAAAGAACCTTCTATAAGTCCAGGAAGTATAAAGAGTCCCAAACATAATGATTCCCAAAAGCTCTACACCAAGACACATCATGATTAAATACTAAAGGTTAAAGACAGAGAGAATCTTAAAAGCATCAAGAGAAAGGCAATTAGTAACCTACACGGAAGTATCCATAAGATTATCAGCTGATTTTTCAATGGAAACTTTGCAGGCTGGAAGGTATTGGCACGACATATTCAGTGATGAAAAGTAAGGACCTACAACCAAGATTATTCTACCTAGCAAAGCCATTATTTAGAATTGAAGGACAGTAAAGAGATTCCCAGTCTGCCCCTCTCCCCAAAGAAAAAGCTAAAAGAGTTCTTCAACACCAAACCAGTATTACAAAAATTGTTAGAGAAGAAATGTCTTTAAGATCAAAAAAATTTTTTTAATTAAAAAATAGGAATAATACAATGTCAATAACTACATATATATCAACAATTACCTTAAATATAAATGAATTAAATACTCCACTCAAAAGATAGGGAGCCTGAATAGAAAATAAAAGAAAACCCTATGCTGCCCACAAGAGACTCACTTCATATTGAAATACAACACTGAATGAATATAAAGGGATGGAAAAATATATTTCATGAAAATGGAAACAAACAAAAAGCTGGGGTAGCAATACTTATAACCACACAAAATAGACTTTAAAACAAGCCTATAACAAGAGACAAAGAAGGACCCAGTGATCCTACTTCCAAGTATTTATCCCAATAAACCCAAAACACTACAAGGAGACGTGTGCATCCATATGTTCATTGGAGCGTGGTTTACAATGGCCAAGATGTGGAAGCAGCCTGAGTGTCCGTCGATAGGTGAATGGATAGAGAGGAAGTAGTACATGTTCACAATGGAATATTGCTCAGTCATGAAAAGGAATGTGTTCTTGTCATCTGCGGCGGCATGGATGGACTTGGAGGGTATTGTACTGAGTGGAGTATGCCAGACAGAGAAAGACAGATGAAATGTGATTTTGCTTATATGTGGAATCTAAAATACAAAATAAACAAACCAACAAAACAGAAATGTCCTCACAGATACAGAGAACAATTTTTTGCCAGATGGTAAGGGTTTTGGGAGTGTGGGAAAAGGGAAAAAGAATCAAGAAGTACAAATTGGTTGTTACACGGTTGTCATAGGTATATAATTAAGTATGATGTCACATGGGTGATAGATTGGAGGGAGTTTGGTGGGAAGGGTGAAAAAGTAAAGGCACTAAAAAGTACAAATTGGTAGTTACAAAATAGTCACGGGGATATAAAATAAAGCATAGGGAATATAATCAATATTATGGTAATAACTATGTATAGTGCCAGGTGGATACTAGAGTAGTTAGGGGGACCACTTCTTACATTATATAAATGTCTAACCACTTTTCTGTACATCTGAAATTAATACTAAATAATATTGAATGTCGCTGTATTAAAAATATTAAAGGGGGAAAAACATGAATGGGGATAAATCTCTAGGTATAAAAACAGTAAGTCATAGGGATAAAATGTACAGCATAGGAAATGTAGTGGATAATATTGTGATTGCATGGTAAAGCATCAGATGGCTGCTGGACTTATCATAGTGATCACTTCTTTAGGTATATGAATGTTGAATAACTATGACATATACTTGAAATTAATACAATACTGTATTATAGCTATATTTTAATAAAAATCTTTTTTAAAAGATACAAATAAATGGAAGCAATACCATGCTCATGAATAGGAAGAATTAACATTGTTAAAATGTCCATACTACCCAAAGCAATGTATAAATTCAATGCAATGCCTATCAAAATACCAATGACATTTTTCAAAGCACAAGAAATAATAATCCTAAATTTTATATGGAACCACAAAAGATCTCAAATAGCCACAGCAATCTTGAGAAAGAAGAAAGTTGGAGGAATCATACTACCAGATATCAAACTATACAACAAGGCCATAGTAATCAAAACAGCATGGTACCAGCATTAAAAACTGACATAAATCAATGAAACAGAATAGAGAGCCAAGAAATAAACTGGTGCCTAAATGATCATTTAATTTATGACTAAGAAGGCCCAAATATACACTAAGATAAAGAGAGCCTATTCAATAAATGAAAAACTGGGAAAACTGGACAAATACATGCAAAAAATTAAACTGGATCACCTTCTTACACTATATACAAGAATAAACTTGGCATGCAAGGGTGCCAAGTTATCTCAGCAGGTTGAGCACTTGCATTGCAACTGCGAGGTCCAGGCATCAAATCCCAGCCTTGGCCCATGCAAACCCGTATGCAGAACTGTGGTGTGCAACTGGTAACTGCCAGGATGGTGCTCACTTCCCATGCAGGAGGCCCCCAGTTCATCCCATCCTTCAGGGTCCCACATTCACCTGTGTGGAATGAAACCATGTCACAACTAATAATGTACAATTATGGAGACTGTTCTGGGCCCTCCTCCTTCTCTCTCTCTCTCTCTCTCTCTCTCTCTCTCTCTCTCTCTCTCTCTCAACAATAAAAGAAATATTTTTTAAAAAAGAGAAGAAAACGAACAGATACTGAATGTAAACCGCACAGATCCTGATAACTTAGGTTACTCTCTTTTCTGGTGAAGAAAATGCTGGGATTGAGGATACAAAGAAGGAGGCACTGGGATGCCAGGATGGCTCAGTGAGTTGAGCACTCACTTTGCAGCCCACGGGCCTGAGGATCCAGTCCTGGCTGCAGCCTGCGAGGCCCCAATATGCTGAACTGGGGTGAGCTTTCCATGTGGAAGGTCCCCAGTTCGGTTCCCACCAAGCGTGACTTCCCATGTGGGAGGCCCCTGGCCCAGCTCCTGCTCTGCATGGCCCCACATCCACCTGTGTGGAATGAATCTATGTCAGAATCTGATGATGTGTACAACTATGGAGACTGCTCTGGGCCCTCCCCCTTCTTTCTGTCTCTGTATGTCTCTCTCTCTCTCTCTCTCTCTCTCTCTCTCTCTCAAAACAATAAAATAAATCTTAAAAAAAAAAAAAAGGAATGAGGTACTACTGGAACCTATGTAATTTTTATTAACCAATGTCACCCCAATAAATTTAACAAAAAAAAAAAGAATGAGGTAAATGGAAATTGGATTTTGGTACTCTCCAATAGTGAAGCTAGAATTAATGCTAACACAAAAAGACTCCTACAAAAAAAAAAAACCTCATCTGGGACGCCAGGAGAGGTGATTCAGTCAGTGATAATGGAAGTTAATCCTTTAGAAGTGAAGAAACTGAATCAATCAGTCCAAAGGGAAGTTTGCTAGACAGGCAGTCCAGATCTGGTCAAGAAAGCATCTACCAAGGAAAGGTGGGGCAGGAAGCAAAAGTGTCTGGGGTACATTTGGGCAGGTATAGGTGTGGAGGAGGTGGCCGGAAAGATCCTAACTATACTGATGACCAGAAGAACTGTGTTTATGAAACTGCAGTTTTGCCTTCGAATTAAATGGCTTTTCAGAAGACTTTAATGTCAGTCATACAGGAATATATATATATATATATATATATTTTTTGTATGCACAACGGATAAAAGCAAATATTTATTTATTTATTTTTAAGCATGGGCTGGGGCCCACCAAGGCCCCAACATACCCTGCCCCTGCCATGTACATATTTTGTTGAAAGTAAAAAAAAAACAAAAAAAAAACAACATTGTAACCAATGTCATCCCCAATAAATTTAATTAAAAATAAAAACATGTTGGAAGAAAGCTGTGAGAATAACAGAATAAGGAAACACATTTTTTAATGCAATTTTCTCTTTTCAGTCCTGTTTCCTCCTTGAAAAAGACCCTCACCACCAATCAGTGTTCTCTTCTGGGGAAAGGCAAGGCCACAGAGGCTGGTCTACTCCTATGCTCTCTCATTGGTCCCGTAGAATAGTATTTCTCAACTTATCTATGCTGCAGAATCTCCTGCAGAGCAGCTACAACAGACCCTGGGCCCCCATCTCCAGAGATGCTATTTCAGTGGGTGCGAATGGGGGTGGGAGCAGAATTGTCATTTCTGACAAGCTTCTAGGTGATGCATAGGATGGGGATCAGGACACATTACCCCAAAATATGGCACCTTGGCATATTGAATATCTTCTTTTTTTTTTTTTTT
>PVKE010016756.1:0-31615 GCA_004027555.1 Craseonycteris thonglongyai | reverse complement strand
TGTGTGTGTGTGTGTGTGTGTGTGTGTGTGTGTGTGTGTGTGTGTGTGTGTGTGTGTGATTCCCTAATCCAAAAACCATGTAAGTCTAAGACAAACTATGAGAATTAAATCTGTGCTGACTCAATTTTATTGTTAGTCTATATTCATATTTAAACCAGAAGAATTTGGGTCTGGATACTCCATATAGATTGTTTCTATTGCACAATTCCTACAACTTATATTTGGACTTTTTGCTGTTTTCATTAAAATTTTTACATTTAATTTATCTAGCTTTTGTGCTTTAGAAGCTATGTCTGTTCAGTTTTGTTACTAGATTTATGTTATCCAGGCACAATGAGCTAGTAAAACAATTATTTTCAACTTGAAATTTTTACTTAATGAGCTACAACAATTTCCAAGTGTTATTTCTAAAACAAAGATCCTAGACCAAGTCTTTCAACTTTTCCTTTGTTTATTGGCCCAACTAGGACTTGACTCAGGGTTTGCTATTTTTCTAGTTCCTGAGTTCAGTATGGCATGCACCATGTAGATACTGGGGGAAACAATGCATAGTTCTGGCCCTCCATCTCAGCATTAGTTTACCACTGAGTAGAGAGTCAGCTATATGCTACAATTTCCAATACACAATCATTTCATTATCATTCTTTTCTGAAGAATCCATAATTGTTTTTTCTCTTTAATTCAGAAGTTATACATGCATATGATTATACATTTCCAAAAATAGTTGACCAAGGTTCACCAATCCTAATTGTAAACTGGATCTCTATAATGGAGCACTCTGGCCATCACCATGTTAATCAAGTGATCACATTTAGCATTAATGATAGTGGCAAAATAGATACTATGTGCTTGTGATGTGTTGCAATATGAAGTACACATCAGCACCTATTAAGTGTCTTGGCCAAAAATGTTTAAGCCTATAGTTCTAATTGGATTTTATAACAGATATGAAGGATAGAGGCACAAATTTAATTTCACCATGGGGGAAGAAACAAACCTAGAATGTATGGAATTCTACAAAACAGCTTTCCTGAACTCTTTAAGACTAAAATCTAGAGACATGACAACCAGATGCAATGCATGAAAATAAAGATACTGGTTAGAAAAATAAATAGCACTAGGATAGTTTTGGGAACAGAATTCATAATTTCCTTGTGTAACTAGGGTATTAAAGAACCAGATTGTTCTTATTCTTAAAAGGTACACACTAATGTGTTCAGGAATTAACTATCATGATTTCTACATCATAATTTAAATGGTATGAGTATACATACATACAAAAAGCAAATATATAGCCAAATGCTAACTACTGATTCTAGATAGAGTATCTTCATTATACTGTTCTTCAAACTTTTCTGAAAGGTCTGAAAATTGTCATAATAAAGTTTTGGGGAAGAATTCCCAACTGGACAATTTTCTTTTTGGCTAGTTCTAAATTTTTTATTTATCTTGAAATGTGAAGACATTACAAGCACATTGCTTCACACCTCTCTCTGGTTCTTCAACAGGTATATATTCCCAACATCTTAACACTTGCTAAATCCATGTTTCTTTTCAGCCTTAATTTTTAAAGCAACTTAAGGGATAAATTCTGAATAAAAATCCTCTGAAGTGCTTTGTTTTACAAAATGTTATCCAGAATGAACTATCTGAAATTCAAATGAATGAGTGGTTATGTAAAGCTTTCCTAAATTCATTATACCAATGGGCAGTCCTCTCCTGAGAACTCACTAGTAGTAATACTCATGAGGATAATAATAGCTAGAATCTACTGAGCATAGGCTTCATACCAGATGTTCTTCAAAGGACCTGCTGCACACTAATCCATTTGATCTCTACAACACTATACAAGTTTTAGTTACCATCACCAGCATTTTAAAGATGATGTCCAGAGGGGATAAGCATTTTGCCAAACATTCCACACATGGTAAGGAGGTGGAATGGTGATGACAAGAATGGTTTGCACTGTGGATAAGGGGCTTCCTACCTTTGTTACATTAACAGTTACTCTCTAGGATGGATTTACCGAAGTTTGACAAAGACTGATAGTATTGGAAGGCTTCTACACATTTACTAAATGAAACAAACTTGGTATAAATACCCTATGCTTTTATGGGCATAAGAAAGTTTTGATTCTCACATTAGTCAAATCTTTCTATAGTCTTTTGTTCTACTCAGAGAGATAACAAGTGAAGGGTTTCTTAGTCTAATTAAATCATATCATGACTTGTCTCATGTTTTTAAAAGTGAATGTTGTCTCTCAGATTATTTCTGGGGAAGAGCAAACTTTTGTTTTTAAATTCCAGTCATTCATAGACTGATTAATATTTTTATAAAATGTAATGTTATGATAATATCAAATTGCTATAATTTCCAAACATTTACTCTCATTTTCTGCATTTATCTCATGATGGACAGGTAAGAATTTTGTGGGCTGGCACTAGTCTCTAGACAAGTTTGAGTAGCATTCCTACATTCTAATTTAAAGGGTTTCTCATTTTAATGAATCCTATGCTGTTTACCATGGCTATAAGCCTTCCCACATTCCTTACATTCACAGGACTCTCTGGGGTATGAATTCTCTGATGTGCAGAGCTCGAATTGAAATAAATTTAAGTTTTTCCTACATTCTTTTAAGTATTTCTAATGAGTATAAATTCTCTGATGTTTATCAGACTTTGTGCCGTGAATAAAGATATTCATTTAAATGGTTTCACATCAGTATAAATTGATGTTCAATAAGATTGTGCAGAAGTCTAAAGGCCTTTTAATATTCCTGATGTTCAAAAATATTTCTCACTAGTATGAATTCTCTTCTATCAAGTAGACTGTCCATACACAGGTGAGGCTTTTGCACATTCCCTACATTCATAAGATTTCCAAAGGGTAAGATTTCTCTTCTTGTTAAGTTGTCCATATATACACATACTAAAAATATTCTTTAACATCTCTTAAATCATTATTAGGTTTCACCAGTATCAACTGCCTCATTTAAATAAGATGGCCATATAAAGTCTTCCCCACATTCTTTATATGTGTAGGATTTATCATTATTGAGTTCTCTCATATTGAACAAGGCTTGAGACATGAGTAAAAGTCTACCCAAATTCCTTACACTGATAAGGTTTCAGAACATCAGTATGACTCCTCTGATGAACACTAAGTTCTCATAGCCACTACTGAAAGCCTTCCCACATTCTTTACATTCATAGGATTTCTCACCAATATGGGCTTTCTCATGTTTAAAAAAGCTTGAACCCCAACTGAAGGCCTTCCCACATTCACTACATTTAAAAGGTTTCTCACCAGTATGGATTTTCTGATGTTAAGGTGATAGCCACAACTAAAAGCCTTTCCACATTCTTTACATTCATAGGGTTTCTCACCAGTATGAATTCTCTCATGTTAAATAAGACTTGGGCCACAATTAAAGTCTTCCCCACACTCCTTACATTCATAAGGTTTCTCTCCAATATGAAATATCTGATGTCAAGTTGATAGCCACTACCAGACTTTCCCACATTCCTTACATTCACAGGATTTCTCACCAGTATGGACTCTCTCGTTTAACAAGGCTTGAACCCCAACTAAAGGCTTTCCCACATTCCTTACATTCAAAAGGTTTCTCACTGGTGTGGACTTTCTGATGCTGAATAAGGTGATAGCCATGACTAAAAGCCTTTCCACATTCTTTACATTCATAGGGTTTCTTACCAGTATGAATTCTTTCATGTTGAGTAAGACTCAAGCCACAATTAAGTCATGCCACGTTCCTTACATTCATAAGGTTTCTTGCCAGTATGTAATATGGGATGTTGAGTAAGTTGATAGCCCCAACAAAAAACCTTCCCACATACTTTACATTCATAAGGTTTCTTACCAGTATGGATCTTCTGATGCTGAGTAAATTGATAGCCTCAACTGAAAGCCTTCCCACATTCTTTACGTTTATAAGGTTTCTCTCCTGAAACCTTATCTCATCTCATCTTTAGCAAGGCTTGAGCCCCCCAAAAGGCCTTCTCACATTCCTTATATTCATATGATTTCACACCAATATGAATTTTCTGATGTTGAGTAAGGTGGTAGCCACAACTAAAGACTTCCCCACATTCTTTACATTCATAGGGTTTCTCACCAGTATGGATTCTCTCATGTTTAATAAAGCTTGATCCATGACTAGTCTTCCCATGTTCCTTATATTTGCAGGGTTTCTCACCAGTATGAAATCTCTGGTGCACAGTGAGATGATAGGTACTAAAAAAGTCCTTTCCACATTCTTTATATCCAAAGTGTTTTTCAACTATATGAGTTCTCTCATGTTGAACAAGTTTTGAACCATGACTACAAACTTTCTCACATTCCTTACAAACATAGGGTTTCTCTGGATTATGAATTCTTTGGAATGCAGTAAGAGATTTGCTTTTTCTACAGGTGGGCATTTTCTCATAGCTGATTATCATTTGACTAAAGTTTTCCTATTGATGTCCCTGTAGTGCCTCAAATTTGCTTTTGTATTTCTAATTATTTTTAAAAATGGATGCCTAAAGGCCAAGGATTTTATTTCTTTCCTTTATCACCCATCAGGAAAAATTATTTAAAAAATGTCCTTTCCTGAAAATGTATTTTTGGTTTCATATGTTGACCCAAATCTGAAAGAAAACAAGAAAGCCACACATTTTATTTTCTCTACCAGAAAAATGATTTTTATAGTAAAATTAAAAGATAAATTGAAAACAATAACCATTAAGTGAACTGCATTAGTAGACTTACTTAATTCTTTTTTTTTTAAATTGTTTTTGACAGAGAAAGAGATACAGAGACAGAGAGAGAACCGAACCGAGGGAACTCCCCAGTTCAGGATATGGGTCCGCATGGGCCGGGGCCGGGACTCGATCCCTGGTCCCCAGGGCTGCAAAGTGAGCGCTCAACCCACTGAGCCATCCCAGCTTCCCCTTACTTAATTCTTAAGCAAAAAAAAATTCAACTTCGATTTTTCAGCTCTTGTAATTTTAATGTTCTGATTTGACAGTTTTCTGGAGGGTTTGACAAAGATCAGTTTAACAAGTCCCTCAACTCTCTTAAACCAAAATGTGCTGTTTCACCAACAAAGCCTTTCTGGGCCCAGGTGTAGTTACAGCTGAACTTTTGTTGTTGTTTTTTTAAAATTTTATTTATATTGTTTTTGACAGAGAGAGAGATATACAGAGACAGAGAGAAGGGGGAGGGCCCAGAACAGTCTGCATAGTTGCACATCATTGGTTTCTCCACATACTTTCATTCCACAGGTGCGTGCAGGGCAGCACACGGCAGGAACTAGGCCGAGTCCAGGATTCGATCCTTGGTCCCCAGGGCTTCAAAGTGAGTGCTTAACCCACTGAGCCAACCCAGCTTCCCCAGCTGAACTTTTAATGATTGTGTAGGCTGGCATGATAAACTAGAATCTAAAAAATCTCCAAACTCAAAATCAAATTCATTAAAGTAGATTAATTCTACCTCACGGGAATTTTTCTGGGTGATTAGTGTTGGGCTGGGAAGCAGATAAAATCCTCCAGCTCAAGCAGTTATTAAGTTCCAAGTCTCTGCTAGAGTTCAAATAAGAAGTGAAACAAAACTAACTAAAGCTGTAATACAACCACCCAGCCCAAATCCTGATACAATCAAAGAGGTCAGCCCATCAGTGGTCATGTGGGAAATTTAGGGCAAAGAAATATTTTTAAATCTAATTTGAAACCAGAAACTGATGAAAGTTATGACCTAGTCTCAGCTCAATTCCATGCTTGGAGTGACATTTAGCATCAACAAATAGTTCAATAAATTTAAATTACCACACAAGAGTTTACCTTATAATTACTTGGTACTTGAATGTTTTGTGTAAGGCTTAAGAGTGTTAGTAAAGAAATATACATTCCACCTCTTTTTAGATGTTTTTTAAAAAATCACTGATGACCCAAAAGAGCTTATGTTCAAATGGATTATGTCTTTTGATATTTACCATATTAGAAATTAAAACTGAGAAATAAAGATTAATACATTTTTAAATAACAATAAATCATTAAGTATCAATATATTTTCCAAATTAAAAAACAATAAAGTATTTTTTTAATTCTTTGCAAATCTCTTTAATACCTGATTTAACAGACAACAACAGGATTCTCATATCTGCTTCTGCATTCAGTCTGTAGCAATGCTATTTTGAACTAGATAAAAATCCAGCCTCCCACAGATACCGGTAAGTACTGTATTTTTTGCACTATAAGACACACCTGACCATAAGATGCACCTAGGTTTAGACTAGAGGAAGAAAACAAGAAAAAATATATTCTGAACCAAATGGTGTACTAATATATTTAATAAAATATAGCAGAATATTTCAACAATGTAAAGTTAACAGCAGTATTAAGAACCATCATCACTGTCATTAACAAATGAGGACACACTTTAAAGTTCAAGTACTCTTCTAGTTTTCTAGAAACCCCAAGAACTCATCATCACTAGTGTCAGAATTTATGAAACTCAGCTGCTCACAAGTACTGATATCACTTTCTTTGCTATCTTCATATATGATACTATCTTCAGTTCCATCTAAGGCATTGCTAACATCACATTTTTTGAAAGACAGTGCAACGGTTTCGTCCTTTACTGAGTGCCATGATGTTTTAACCCATTCACAGACTTGAGTGATAGTGGGCCTCTTCATTCGTTCAGTAGGTGTCAGATCATGATTACCAACAGCCATCCATTTGTTCCACTCTTCTTGCATAAAGACTTTAAATGGTTTGTTGATGGAAATGCTGAGAGGTTGCAACTGGCTGGTAAAACCCCCAGGAATTACAGCTAGATGAGTCTTTACTTCTTTAAAGCTCTTTTTTGTAGTTTCGCTAATATGTGCCCTGAACTGGTCAAGCACTAATAAAGGTTTTTTCAGAAGCCTTCCAGGACGTTTGGACCACACCTTTTCAACCCATACTCTCATTCCATTTTTGTCCATCCAGCCTTTCTCATGAAAATGCAGAACTCCTCCTTGTGGAATCACTTCTTTTGGAAAGTTTTTCATTTTGAAAATTAACATTGGTGGCAATTTGGTACCATCCGCACAGCAGGACAACACAAGAGTGTAATGTGTTTTCTCATGTGCTGAGGCTTTCACGGTTATGGTTTTGACACCTTTCAGACCAACAGTCTTATTAGATGGCACATCAAAGGTTAGCAGGACTTCATCCATATTCCCAATCTGGACAATTTCAAAATCATTTGTCTTCTTAGCATCAATTACAAATTTATGAAAAGACAGAACCTTAGATTCATATTCTTTTGGCATTTTTTGTGCAATTCTAGTTTTGGTGTGCATAGGAAGGCCATATCGCCTCATAAATCTATAGCACCATGATGGTGAGCCAGTAAAATCCTGAATGCCTTTCTCTACAGCAATGCGTTTGGCTTCATATATCATTTTTGTAGAAACTGAGAAGACATTATTCTGGTGATGTGTGATCCATTCTTTCATGTCCACATCTAACTGTGGCCACTTTGCAGCATGCCCACAAAAAGCATGCTTACTTTTATTTACTTTTTGCAGCTGATCCTCCTGTTTCCTCCACTCTCTTATCATTTTTTCAGCTGGAGACAGCCCAAAATGTCTCTCCGCTGCTGTTTCTGTGTTCGTTAGCATATCTTACTACTTACAGTTTAAAAGGAATTTTGTATGCTAGTCTTTCCTGCTTTGACATCCTTGTGCATAGCATGAAGAGGTAGTATTTTTCTGCAAGAATATACAGTAGTGAAAGAACTGTCAGTAATGTGCCCTTTATTGTTATGAGAGCACTGTAGCTGAGAACATCAAGGAATGACACACTATTATAGGGGTTCTGCTGTGGACATAACTGTTACGTGGGTGGATCTGCTGCTGACGCACTATTATAGGGGACACGTTTAAGGTTTTACCTTTATAGAGGAGAGTTTATAAAGAGGACACTTTATTAGAGGACACTTTCTTAGGCACTATTCATGTGATCATATTTTGTTTCCACAGTCAATGGGTCTACAAAAAAATGGATGCAACACAGACATCATCAGTGTTTTTTCGGATCCGTAAACAGATAAGGTTATGTGAACAGACCTTAGAGGGACACTTTTTAAAAAGACACTGGATACATGAGAACTGTAGTATGCAGGTGGGAAATCACTCATGCACGTCAAGTAGGTACAGGCCAGAGTAGGCACATGGAGTAGCTAAAGGAAGGCCTGCACCCGCCTACCGATCCTTCCAACAGTGCACTTACTCTCTCAAACATGCACTGACAGCCTCACTGTCCTACACATCACCAGCCACCTCAGTCTCCTGCATAAACTGACCATTCTTCTGGAACCAAAGACTGGCATGAGATGGTGTGAGACCAGGGCATTACAGAATAGGAATTAAGGGATTAAAAAGTACCTCTAACCCTCTGAAAGCTCCACTTCCCCCCAATTCTCCCTTGGCAGTTAGCCAGTTGGCAGTGGAGGCGGTTCTACTGGCATAGACCCCACCCAGTGTCAAAGACAATTGGCAATTGACAAAGCGCACTCATACCTGTTATTAGCCTCAGCTGATTCGACAAATCAGCGGTAGTAGCTGGGAGTGTCAGGTGGCTCTCTGCACTATCCCAGGTCCCAGGTGATATGCAGAGGCGGAAGGCAACTGACCAGACACCCTGAGATTCAGCAATCAAGTGGGATATTTAAGCAGTCCCCAGGGGTTTTTCGTGGGCCTACCACTTCCTCTTCTAACAGCTATCGCTACCACTGACAGGTCAGGTAATACACATCACAGTCTGTGACACAATATTCGCTCCATAAGACCCACAGACATTTCCACGCACTTTGGGGGGGGGGGTGTCTTATGGAGCAAAAAATACTGTAATTATAAAATGGCAGACTATTTGATGAGCCTGTTCAGATAACTGTGGATGTTATTCTTTGATACTATAGTAAAACTTGAGAAGTGGTAGTTTCTTAAAGGTTAGTGTGCATTCTGGAACATGCAAGCATAGCTGGGAACTTTTCATACTATGTTACATTAAAATCCATTGTACTTTAGATGATCTTTTATCTGTGCATAATGTTTTAACATCATACACTGGTCATATGAAAAATAATGGTTCACTGAGTTATGCAGATTTTTTAAAAGATTTATTTGTTTGTTTGTTTGTTTTGAAAGAGAGACAGAGACAGAGAGAGACAGAGAGAAGGGGGAGGGCCCAGAGCAGTCTCCATAGTTGTACCTCATCAGTTTTCAACATGGTTTCATTCCATTTGTGTGGGCACAAGCTGGGCAGGACAGGAACTGGACTGAGGGGCCTCCCACATGGAAGGCATGCCCCCTTGAGCCAGGGGCCGAACCAGAGGGCGGGAACTAAGGTGTGGGCCTCCCACATGGGAAGCATACCCCAGGTCAGCATAGGGGTCTGCACACACTGGAGCCAGCATTTGAACCTCAGTCCCTGGGGCTGCAAAGCGAGCACTTAACCAGTTAAGCCATCCTGGCTTCCCCCAAGTTATGCAGATTTTGAGGTTACACAATATCAAAACAATCATTAATACTAACCATGTCTCATCAGAAAAAAAAAATTATGTATTGAAGAGCTATAAAGTTCAAAATGGTGGATTTGAGTTTCATACAATTCTAAATTTTACTTGAAAGTTTGAATTCTATCATTGCCAAAATATACTGCTGGTTGTTCTTGAAGTGACAGGCTCACTTGCAAGAAAAGATTTTCCAACTACCTAAGTCTGGATAATTACAGTTTGTCTAACATTCTTTCAAGAAAACAAAATAGTATTCCATGAAAAAAGCAGCTAGTCTAACTCATAATTCAAACTTCACAAGTGGTTTTATTCGAGGCAACCATCACACTTTGGTATATAGCAGAAGCATACACAGTATTTTTTAAATGTACACTCAAGGGTCAAGATTTAATAAAATGAAGCCCAGATCAGGGTATTGAAGGTTAACCAGTATGAGGAGCATTAGAGTATAAAAGGGTTGTCTCACGTGGGGAGTCAGAATACAAGCAAGGTAAGGATAAGTGTTTGTGTGTAAATGACCTGGCATGGGCTATCATAGCCCAAGTGGGATGAGAAGGGCAATCACATGATTTGTAATGGATTAGTGGTGGTAATGGAAAGTTAGTTACATACAGAACGTTTGATCAAATTAGTTAAGTAGATTAAGGACAATGGAAGCCAGGTTTTTCACTAACCAGAGAAGGGAGCTAGAAAGATGGAAAGTTAATAAGCTAAAATGAAACCTATAGTTGTGAGCTAGAATTGAAGATAATCTGAGTAGACTCATGATTATCAGTATATAGATATAAATGTGTGCATGTATGTGTGTACACCTTAGTTCTGTCCACTAAGAGCCTGGGAGTAATCATTCTTCAGTAGCACTGGGCAAACCTACTACCTAGATCTTGTCTTCCAAATACCATTCTTGACTAAAAGCAGGGCACCTGGAAGAAATGACTGACTTTAGAGCTAGAACAGGGGAAGTATAAAATGAACCTGGAACATGTTGTTGTATCAGAAAAATAAGGAAGTACTTAAAGAGTGATGGAGAAGTGCCAAAGGACACAGATGCCACCATGACAGGGTACCCAATGGTCAAATCTGGGACAAGCTCAAATGTTTTGAACTGCTAAGTAAAAAATGGAAGAAAGAGATTACAACACACTGACTAGAAATGCAATATATGAATAAGCTGAAAATTTGAAGATAAATATATTTAGTAGTCTCAAAGTTCTTCCTCACAAAATACTCATTAAAGGAAAAAAGATTACGAGGAGAGAGCCAGCAGATACTATCCTAATCAATCACTCCAAGGAATATTCAGGAGTGATGACAAGTCATGTATACTACCTTACAGAACGCAAGACACAGCATCAATTCTGTAGCATTTCTGCCAAAGATGCATAATCTAAATCTAAGTAGAGAAAAGAGCTAACAAATCCACACTGAAGAACACTGTACAAAACAATTTACCTTGTTGCTTCAAAAGCAGCAACGAATGCAAGGAGAGGAATTAACTATTTCAGACCGAGAGACAAACAACTCAAATTCCTAAAACAGCAAAACTGTACAGTATTATCCAGCCATTGCCTATCTCCTGACCTAGTTTCTTAGTACATGCTCCTTTACTAATGGCCCTGGCCTTTTTACAGTTCTTCCAATAAAGTTCCTTTCCCACCACAAGTTCTTTGCATTTGCTATTCACTATGACTGATACCTTTCCCAGACATTCATATAACTTCATCCCAGGCTTCATGTGTCTATTCAGGACAGCTTTTCCTGACTATTTTATCTGAATTAGCCTTATCAGTTCCCATCATTTTCTATTTTCGTATGCTGTTTACCTTTCCTGAACAACATGTTTTGTTACAAAATTTTTTTTTATTTATGTTATTTATTTACTTATATATTTATGTATTTTATGTTTCTCCCTGGCTACAATAAATGGCATGAGAATGGGAAAGTGATTAATTTTGTTCACAACTGTATTGACAGTCCCCAGTACAATTCCTGGCTAGGAGTAGGTACTCAAAATATTTATAGAATTTATGAATGAAAGCATGTATTTATTCACATACAAAGAAAAATGCAAGAGTGGGAAAGCAGCTGAAACCAACACATAAGTAAAATGGTTGCACTGGAAACAAAAAAGAACACCTTCCTCATCTCATTGAAATGGGGGCGGGGGGCGGGGTATGAGAAGAAAATCGAGGAGAGTGGGAAATGAGATCAAGATGAAGTTCATATGTCAGCCCAAAGTGAGATCTCAATTTCCTCCCAGGTGTCAGATCTTTACTTCCCAGGTCTTTTGGTACCTCAGGGAGGTTTCCAAACAGTTGTTCCTCTTTCTGCTCTGTGACCTGTAAGGCTGTTCCCTTCGATGCTGGTTCCCTCCCATCTTTGCCTTCCTGGGTTCCAACCTCTTGGCCCTCCCCACACAAGCATCCAGGGCTCTTCTTGCTACAAAGACATCACATTTGACTTAGAAATGCAGGATTTGCTGGCAAAAACAGAAATGCCAAATGATGTAGATTTTTTTTTTTCATTGTAAGCACAAAATATTTGGTTAATTTGTAATAATGTAAAGGTAAAATAATATTGATAAAGACTTCAGAGAGAAAGATGATGGGAATAAAGAGCATGACATCACATAGGAAAATTATCGTGTTTTAGACTCATCTAGGCTCCATCTTGTAAGAGCAAATAGAACAGTGGTTGAAAACACAGATTTGGAGCCAGACTTCCTATGTTCAATTAGAGCCCCTGCCTCCCTCCTGCTGTGTGACCTTGGGAAGTCACTAAACTGTATGTGCCTCAAATAAAAATAGTACCTACGGTACCTCATGGGGATGTTGTGAGAGTTAAATAAGTTAATGCATTTGCTCTGCTTAGAACAAAGCCTGGTTCATAATGTTAATGATTAATATTGTTACTGCTATAATTTTGCTGAGAGGAAAACAAAAAGATTCATGGGATATTTTTAGGATTTAGTTCAGATTGTTACTTTCAACTTCAAATTTGTTGTAAGTAAAGGAATGCATTTGCTTAGTATGAAATGAATTCTATTCACTCAATCCATCTCTATAAAGTGAAATGGCTCTTTTGAAAGGTCAGACTATATCAGGACCCTGTTTCTAGCTTTATTACTTGCATGTGAATCAGCAAAAACATGCACGCAAATCACCTAGGATCTTGTGTAAATGCAGATTTTGTTATGCTGCTCTGAGGCAGGGCCTGACAAGCTGCATTTCTAACAACCTCAGAAGAAGCTGATGTTAGGTATTTGTGTAATACTTAATAAAAAAGTTAAAACCCCACATAAACCAAAACATGGCTTCTCATTACTAAGAAAACAATCCATATTCTTCCCCCAAACTAACAAAACTGGCTATCATTGGGGCCCTGCCTATCTCCCTCACTAATTTTTTTTTTTAAAGATTCATTTTTTTATTGTTTTTGACAGAGAGAGAGACAGAGACAGAGAGACAGAGAGAAGGGGGAGGGCCCAGACAGTCTCCATAGTTACACATCATTGGTTTTTCCACATAGTTTCATTCCACAGGTGGGCACGGGGCTGCACAGGGCAGGAATTGGGCCGGGGTCTCACCCCAGTGAGAACTGAACTGGGGGCACTCCCGGGCTTACCCTCCCTCACTAATTCTTTTTTTTTTTTTTTTTAAAGATTTATTGTCTTTGACAGAGAGAGAGACAGAGAGAAGGGGGAGGGCCCAGAGCAGTCTCCACAGCCGTACAATCTCAGTTCTTGACGTGGTTTAATTCCACACAGGTGGATGTGGGACCACATGGAGGAGGAATCAAACTGGGGGCCTCCCGCATGGGAGGCGAGAACCTTCGCTGCTGAGCCATCCCTGAGATTACCAGTTGCGCTGCAGTTCAGCATATCAGTTTGCATGGGCCGGGGCTGGGAATAGAACCCCAGACCTGGCAATTGGGAGGCAAGCACTCAACCCCTGAGCTATCCCAGCATCCTCAAAACCCCTACATCTTATAAAATAGCTGCATACTAGAGGGCCTTACACCAGATTAAAGTCCCCATGTGTAACTACAATAATGTTCATGAGAACAGAAACTATGGCATGTGTAAGATGCTATGACCCCAGACATCAGGAAAGCTCATCAAATGGTATCTTATGAATGCCTTTTGAATAATGGGCACTGTCATCTCCATTTTGTCAGTGGGGAAATCAAGGCATCCAAAGTCACTTGCCAAGGTTGTAAGATTCCTCAGAGCTACCAGCAGCCTCCGGGCCCCTAGAGGGAAAGTTCATCCTAGAGTCCAGCTTATGTTCTCATCTCAGAAATCAACTTTGTACTCACACATGCCAGGGGTAGCTTTTGTAGAGAATCTACTGACTAGGCTGACCACTCACTAATTCTTGATACTCTCTTCTTCACTAACTTTGCTCTGGACTTCTTACAGTTCTCAAACAAAAGAACCCACTTTGAGTATGGAAGACACAGATCGTCTAGGAAGGAAGACATTAAACACAGTATGAAACCTGGTTTCCATGACAATGGTTATAAAATAAATATCCCCTAATACAAATTCAGCCTCTTGGTCATTAAAGAAGAGAGGCCATTGCAGGAAGTGACAGAGGAATATATTAAGCTTACTAAAGGATGGGAAGATCAAGGTGCTAAATGGGTTCATTAACCCATTTCTAACCCAACAAATATCAAAGGTTCCTTTGCGAACAGGGAGAAGAAATTCACTTGGTTTCTTCAAAGATAACCCTGCAATTCCCAGTGAAGAAAGCTGGTACTGTGGAGAGAAGATTCTAAATGATTTCAGGAAGATAACCTTACCCAGGGAGACAATGTTATGATAGTTCTCCACCATCACATCCACGTACAAGTTCCTCTGAGATGGGTCCAGGCACTCCCACTCCTCTTGAGAGAAGTTGATGGCCACATCCCTGAAAGTCACCAACCTCTAAAACTGAAAGCCCACACATTATTTGTGAAATTAAAACATTAAAAAAAATATTTCCTGGGGAAGCCGGGATGGCTCAGTGGGTTAGGCGCTCACTTTGCAGCGCCGGGGACCAGGGATCGAATCCCGGCCCCGACCCGTGCGGAACCATATGCTGAATTGGGAGCTCCCCCAGTTCAGTTCTCTCTCTGTCTCTGTATATCTCTCTCTCCCTGTCAAAAATAAATAAATAAATAAATAATAAAAAATATATTAAAAAAAAATATTTAAAAAATATATATATATATTTCCAAGAAGTAAAAAAGAGGGTTGTGAAGGATAAACTGCAAGAAAAGGAAAATAACAATCAAGTAGGCTGGAAGCCTGTGGCATATACAAGGTGGAAAAGTAAGGACCTTAGTATTACTAAAACAGAGTGCCTACATGTTCTAGAAGAATCCTGTTATAACAGAAAGAACTTTCTAGATACTGTGAGATAACTCAGTTATCCAGACCTGTCTGATAATATGTAAAATGCTAGTTCCTCTTCTATTAAGTTTTTGCATGTGTCTGTGTGTAAACAGCATTTATAGGTATGATGTGTATGCCTCTTAAATTATTTTTAAATGTGAACTGCTATGCTGTCTTTCCCCTTTAAGAGATATAAAAAAATTTTTTTTTCAAATATACAATAAAATCTCTATTTTAGAAAAATGATTTCCATCAAATTAAAGACTATTGTTAAACCTCTAGTAAATCATTCTGTTAGGTTTAGGGAATCCCTGGAAAGAATCACTCTCTCCCTTCTAATATTAAAAGCCTTGCAAAGTATGTGGTCACACATAAACTGAGGCTGAGACCAAGAAATCCCACAGCCCACCTTAACTTTCCAGAAAATGCAGGTCTGTGATGAAGTTCCAAGCTTTCCTGTATGGTCCAATGAGACCCTTGTGACTAACTCATCACACTACAGACTTGACATGGGTATGAGAGATTCTAATAAGGGAAATGGTGCAGTCCAGGAGGAATGAAGACAGAGGTGACAACAAAGTGAATGACCCAAGGCAGACTGCCAGGGATATGTCACAATGAAATACCAAAGGTCTTCCAGAGAATGCACAAGTAAAATTGCTCTCTTAGGTAGTCAGGTATCTAAGTATCCTGACTGGCTTCTTTCTGAGCTGCTTGCCAATCAGTATCTTAGCCCAAAAAGGGAAAACTGTTGTTTCAAAATGTCTAGTCTTTCATTCTCTCCCCTTTCTTCCTTCTTTTATATAAATCCTGTTTGTGCTTTGATAGATGAAGTCAATCTATACTATTTGTTTCCTTTGTATACAAGTGCTGTCAACTGTATTTCTTTCTTTGAGCTATTTATTTATTTTTTGGTTAGATTTATCGGGGTGACATTGGTTGGTAACAATTACATAGTTTCCAGGTGTACACTCTACATTACATTGTCTATACATTGTATTATGTGCTCACCACCCAGAATCAGCTCTCTTTCCATCACTATATATTTGATACCCCCACCCTATGCCCCCCGATTCTCCCAACCCTCCTCCCCCCTACCCTCAGGTAACCACTAAACTATTGACTGTGTCCATGAAATTTTGTTTCTTTGTTACTTTCAGTGTTATGTTCCACCTATGAGTGAGGTCATATGTTTCTTGATTATTTCCGTCTCACTTATTTTGCTTAATAAGATGGTTTCAAGGTCCATCCATGTTGTCACTGAGTAGTATTCCATTGTGTAAATGTACCACAACTTCTTTATCCAGTCATCTATCAAAGGACACTTTGGTTGTTTCCATGACTTGGCCATCGTGAACAGTGCTGCGATGAACATTGGGGTTCTTTGAGCTATTTTTGAAGGCACAGTATTTCTCTCAAAAGATTCAACCCCATCACTGCTCTTGTTAGCAGACTGAGAAAACAGGGAATGTTGCATAATGTGTTCAATGAATATAATGAAACTGATTGGAAAAGGCATATAGGGAGGGCACTGCGCTATCTGGTATCACCCTTCACTGGAATAGGAGAAACTGAAAAGCAGGTTCAGGGTAGGGTTCTGTTAGGTAGAAAGCTTTAGGATAATTAAGGAAAATATTCACATGACCCAAAAATCACTAGTATTTAAAGGAGAGAGAAACAGCAACTTACATTATTTATGGTTCTAGAATTGCAAGAACTAATTAATGTTCTATGGGGTTCCACTATTGGTGCAGAATAGAGTCCAAAGAAGCTAGAATAGGGAAGAAAAAAGAGGCTTTAGGCCAAGTGTGCCTAAGTAGTCTCATTCTAACCCAAGCTAAATAAGCTCTGATCTCCTTCCATTCCTGCTTCTACTCCACACCCTAGACACCATTTGTGAACTCTAAACCCTCTTCCCAAGCCCCCAGATACTTCAGCAGGTTTCTGCAGTGCCCAATTCTGGGGATGCAGATATGGGCCTGAGATTGGACTACTCAGTCCTAACCAGATCTGATACTCTTCCCTCCACTCCCACCTGTCAGGACTGAGAGTAGGCCACATGATCCAAACAAGAACATTCTTCATGGGCTAAGGCTGAAGAAAGTTGGTCAAGGCAAAGGGGCAGACAGGATATACAAAGAATTGTTCCGGCAATTGCCTGTGCCCAAAAATCTGACTTCTGAATGCATCCAGAACATCCATGCACTAGAACACTATGAAATTATGCAAGGTTGAAGAAAACAATCAAGATCTATTGCCAACAGAAGAAATAGGTTACAGGATGTACATAACATGATTATATTTATAAATTATATGCACATATCAATATAGAAAGACGACAATCAGACATCAATAGAAGAAAAATGTTTGAAAAGTTATACAGCTATATGTAATAATGTTTATTTTGTACTATGATCATAATGATCTTTTTGGGTAGGTATTCTGTATAGCTGTTATAATAATAGCCATGCATTACACTAACTATGATTTCTACTTTTGTCTTACCTAGAAAAAAAGGCTGAAAATTTCCCCAATATGTCATGTATATACTGATGAGGTCTTGACACTGCTTCATGTCTTCTGACAGATGGATTTTTGTATCTGAACCTGTCTTTTAGAATACCTTCCATATAATCCTATTAGTCTCACTTCACAATTACGTAACATTAGTAGGATAAAAGTTAACATATACAACTCACAGGATAAATTCCATTTGTTTTCATAAATTCAGTTATGATCCAGAAGTATTGCCTACAATTACCTTCCTATGAGTTCCTAAGACAGGTCACTTGCATTGCCTATTGGCCTTTGTTGCTAGCTATCCTACACTTATACCTATATATAATTTGTCTTCCTTATCTTAAAGTTACCTACGAGTATGTCTTTTTAGTCATTGTATTACCTCCCAAGTACTACTATCTCAGGGTCTTACATTTGGGTACATTTTTACCCAATATTCCACTTAAATAGCTAGAAGTATACAAAGTGTATATACATAAGGATATTCAATCCAAAATCATTTATTGGAGAAGCCGGGATGGCTCAGTGGATTACGCACTCACTTTGCAGCCCCAGGAACCAAGGATCAAATCTTGGCCCCAGCTTGTGCAGACCCATATGCTGAACTGTGCTTCCCATGTGGGAGGCCCCCAGTTCAGCTCTCATCCCCCAGTTTGCCCCTGGCTTGAGGGGGCGTGCCTCCTATTTGGGAGGCTCCCAGCCTAGTTTCCACCCTGCAAGGCCCCTGCCCACCTATGTGGTACAAAACCAAGTCAAAAACTGATCATGTACAACTATGGAGACTGCTCTGGGCCCTCCCCTTTCTCTCTGTCTCTATCTGTCGCTTTCTTTCTGTCAAAAACAATAAAATAAATCTTTAAAAAATATCATTTATGATAACCAAGAATTGTAAACTATGTAATAGTAGGCAAAAGGTTTAATAAACTATGACTCACTCTGCTCACAGTCATATTGGACCACATTAACTGATAATGAAAGACATGCATAATCAATTTCTTAGTGAGCCAGGCAGGTTTTTTAAAGGATACATAATGTGAGAAGTATATATAAAACTGAGATAAAGGCTCTGGTGTCAGACTTTCAGAATGTGAATCTGAACTTGATAGTTACCAATTTCTTAACACCTCTGTTTCTTCATCAACCTTCCACAAAAAGGGTTAAGAACATAGTCTACCACAGATGGGTACACTGAAGATAAAGAAAATCCATATAAAATACTAAGTGGTATACAATATTTGCTTAATACAAGTTTTAGCTATTATTAGTGAAGATGGAGAAGATTACTGTCCTTTATCACATTATAACAACAGAAGTTAATGCCACTCTTTCCATTCTTCTCATAATAATCTGTGCTTCTCAGGACTGCTTTCTTATCACTCTAACTAATGTTTCACAGCCCAGACCTGTGAAAGCCTATTCATCCTAAATAACAAGATGAGCAAAACAGTCTTAAAAAGATATAGAGAAAATATCTCCTCCTCCCAGAAACTACAAAGGGAGAGACAAAATTAGGCACCATAAAGCTGGCTCAGAAAAGACAACCAAATTAGATGTCAAGTTGAGAACATTAGCCTGAGGCTCAATCTTGTTCTTCTGGTGGCTTATTTGAATATTTATAACTATAATGTTCTGTTTTTGAACTGAACTGGGACCTCACCACATTCAGGAAGCACACCCCAGTTCAGCATGTGGGTCCGCCTGGGACGGAGCCAGGATTCGGTCCTCGGGGCTTCAAAGCGAGAGCTTAACCCTCTGAGTCATCCCAGCTTTCCCACTATAATGTTCTTATTCTACTTTCTAGTATTAATATCTGTCATTGGAAATATTATTTGTAAAACAGATTTTTGTAAGACAGGTATCTTTTACAGATTATTGCTATTCTCTGTGGAAGTAACATTTAAAATAAGCTAATTCTGAAAGTCGGTCTTTACTGCCCTGGTAATCGGTTATTTTATTTATTTATTTATTTATTTATTTTTGGTAATAATTTTTTTTTTTATGCATTCTTTTTTTTTTTTGACAGAGAGAGAGAGAGAGGTACAGAGACAGAGAGAGAACTGAACTGGGGGAACTCCCCAGTTCAGCATATGGGTCTGCACGGGCCAGGGCCAGGATTCGATCCTCGGTTCCCGGCGCTGCAAAGTGAGGGCTTAACCCACTGAGCCATCCAGGCTTCCCCAACAATCAGTTTTTAAATGGCATTTCTATAGTCCTAAAAGTTGTAAATACTTGAAAGTGTTCAAATAAGAAAAAAATCACTGACACTTCCCTCTTCTTTCTACATACTCAAGATTAAAATAAAACCCAAGTCTAGGTTGAATTTCATTTTCAAACTAAAAGAGTTTTCAACTCAATTATATTTCTTATTACTGTGATTTATTCTGCAGAAACAAAAATCAGACACACAGGCTCAAAGAAAAAAAAATTAATAAAAATATACCAAAACATTAAGAATGATTAAGAGGATGTAATTTTCATTTCCTTTTATATGTGTTTCCTGGATTGCTGAATTTTTTTTGCAATAAACTTGTACTAATTCCATAATAGAAACTATAAATATATTTCCAAATGTTAAAAAACTGAGTGACAGGAAAGTGGTATATTGCAATTATTAAGAAAACTAAACAAATGGATCCAACACTGAAAATCAGTGAGCCTGAAACAAATCATACCTACCGTACCAGCTCTTGAACATCCTATGGCTGTTGCTCATCACTACAGTGAGACACATTCACTGTCAGGATTCTCCCGTGAATGAACACAAATTGTGTAATTCACTTTTAAAGTCTGAAAAAGGAAATACATGCACATAAACAGTAACACAATAAAAATATATGTATTTGGTACAGAGCCAATGTTCAATAAGTGTGGCTACACCTTTCCACCTCTTCACTGAATAGCCAATTAAAACATTATGACTACAGCAAGAAAAATGCAGTCAATGATGTTGCAATAAGTATGTATAGGGCCAGGTGGGTACTAGACTAATCAGGGAGATCACTGCATAAATTATATAAATGTCTAACCACTAGGCAGCACACCTGAAACTAATATAAAATAATATTGAATGCCAGCCATAACTGAAAAAAACAAACCTTTTTTTAAAAAAACATTCTGGGTATAATCTTTGAAAAATGTCTTTCAAAACCCTGTCTTTTCAAATGAGATTCACTTCGAGCTCATAATATATATATATATTTTTTAACGATTTATTTTTATTGTTTTTGACATAGAGAGAAAGGGGAGGGCCAAGAGCAATCTCCATAGTTGTACATCATTAGTTTTTACTAGTTTCACTCCACAGGTGAGCTTCCGGCCGCACAGGGCAGCAACAGGGCAGGAAACCTCCCACAGGGGAGGCACACCCCCACAAGCTGGGGGCCTCCAACATGGGAAACTTGCTGGGGATGGGAGCCAAAAGAGGGCTTCCCACCTAGGAAGCTCACCAAGACTAGAACCAAAATGGGGGCACATCTCAGTTCAGCATATGGATCCCCATGGGCCGGGGCCAGGATACAATCCTCGGACCCCGGGGGCTGCAAGACCAGGGCTCAACCTGCTGAGCCATCCCAGCATCCCCCTCATAATATTCTTGAGTACTTTTGTTCCAGAATTAAACTATTGCTTAGTATTACATCATTTACATTTTTCCTTCTTTTAATACTTTACGCATATAATTTTTATTAGGAGCACATAATTCCACCACAGGATATACTGCAATTTACTTAACTGTTTACATATCACTGGACACTAATTTTGTATAAGTTCTGTCTCAGCTCTTGTCTTTATCCCAAATCAATGGAGCTATATCTTTTTAGGGTCATGTATACTTGATCTCATGAAATTATAGACATTTTGCCCACTTAAAAAAATGAACATACCAATTTTTACCAAAATTCTGTCTCAATTTCAGGGGTTTGTGTTCAGTTGGAAGTTCATAAATGGAATAAGAAAATTGCAGGCTAAGATTTCCTATACCAAACCATTTGAGCATCAGATCACTTTTTTAAACTTACAAGCATCTTCACAATCACCTTCATATTTCTCTTCATATATCAATTATAAAAAGTTGATGAGGAAAGATCCAGAATCATCATGTAACAGCAACTCTTAATATTTACCAAGCCTGTATCATGGGGCAGATACTGTTCTAAGGAATTTTAACCATACTAACTCACCTCACATCATTACAAACACATAGGTAGGTATTATTTTGTCCCAGTTTTTTTTTTTATGTGGCACTGAGAGCCAGAGTAATCAGTTTAAACCCACAGAACTAGAAAACAGGCAGTCAGAATTTGAATCCTGATGCTCTAGATCCACAGCCTTACTCTTAATCACAAAGCAGTATTGCCTCTCACAACTCACACAAAGTTGTACCTAAGATAACTCATGCTTAGCAATGTTACATATTTCTACCTAAAGATTATATGTGAGAAAGGAGGAACTTTAAAAGATTACAGAAGAAAGGGATTCCTGGAGACTCTTACAAAAACAAGGACAAGAGATAAAAAGTCCTTGAGTCTCAGAAAGGCCAGCAATTACAGAACTCTCAGCCGAGAACAAACAGTTCTCAGAATACCAGGTGCAAGGTCTGCCTCATCCCCCTCCCCAACTTGAGTAACCAGAAACACAGTAGGACCCTAGACAAAGAAATCACACTCCAATCAAATAGACACTAAAAAGGGTATATAAGCTATAAGAAATCTAACTGTGGGAAGCACGTGCTTAGGTGCTATTAGCCCCCGTGGGCTCTGCCAGCTAATAAAATCTCCTTCCTCTATCTAAAAGAGTTGTCTGGGCATCTGATATCCTCCATCGGGTGTCGCTTCCTGCAAAAGATGAAAGTCTCTGTCCTTCTTGGTGCAAACTACAAAGCCCTATGCTCAAAAGTTCAATCACATTTCTGACCATAATTATAAGCCTCTCAACACTGAAATTTATTCACTGAAACTATCAATCCCCTTCTACCTTTAAAAATCATGACTGTGGAGAAGATATAGTCTGTATACCATACTACCTAAATACTAATCTCCCCAAGTGATCACAGTCTAAAATAAAGCTCTAACACTAATCTCTAGGAGGTGTATTTCTATACCATCAGAATGCTTAGAAAAGAAGAATGCACTGAAGGACTTGGAAAATTTGCCACATGTGAACAGATGGTTATTAAATAAGGAAAAAGACAATGGTGGGGGATTATGGGAGGGGGTGGGGGCTCTAGAAAGAGGGATACATCAGCATAATGGATCATTCACCAAAAGAAGACCCAGGATAGACACCATTAGCAAGATCTTTCTGGTCAAGGAAAGTAAATAATCTCACAATCTAAAAACAAAAAAACCCAAAAGCAATTATATGAATAAAAATGAAACAAACTGGGGAAGCCGGGATGGCTCAGTGGGTTAAGCGCTCACTTTGCAGTGCCGGGACAGAGGATCAAAGCCCAGCTCTGGCCGGTGTGGACCCATATGCTGAACTGGAGAGTTCCCCCAGTTCAGTTCTTTCTCTGGTCTCTGTATCTCTCTCTGTATCTCTCTCTCTCTCTGTGTCAAAAACAATAAAATAAATAAATAAGTAAATCTTAAAAAAAAAAAAAAATGAAACAAACTCACCTGACCCTCAATTTCTAAATACGCAACAATTCTTTCCTTCTCCTTGGGGTTCTTCTTAGAAACCCCACAGCAGTGGGAGGAAAGAGGAATCATGAGACACTAGCATTTCTTGGAGCAGACAGACTTAACTAAAAAAAGAACAGAAACAAGACACGCTCTAGGGCGGGGGTGGCGAACCTATGGCACACGTGCCCAAAGTGGCATGCGGAGCAATTATTTCAGCACGCGGAGCTGTGAATACCATTTTTAAAATTACTGTTTATGCTCTTATAGACATAAAAATAATTGATACCTCTATCTCACTCGATGGGTTGGCACGCGAGTCGAGCGAGTATACTCTTATTTCATAAACTTTGGCACTCAAATCGCCAAAAGGTTCGCCACCCCTGCCGGGGCCACATCTGCCTTCATCCACCCATAACCAAACAGAATTCAAAGGAAGGCTGGGATCTATCTCAGATCTGACAGTATCTGGGAACAGAGGTCTGGGTGCAGTGGCTCTGAAACGTAGCTGGCTCCCAAAGACTTCCCAGAGTCGCTCTTTCTAGGAATCCTATCTGGGGGATCTCCCCATACGTCTTCTCACAAGGACACTTTCAGATGTAAAATTTTCATCCCAAGACCAGACCTGTGCCTTCTTCCTTGAAACGTTCATCCTTGGGCTCGGTAGCACAGGGTTGGGTTTTTTTTTCCTTGTGGTCATTTAATTTTGGCAGGCCCTAAGAGTCGAGACTCTAGAGGGAACTTAATAGCACACAGCCAAAGCAAACTACACCTACAAATGGGACCACGCACCTCATCACCAAGACACTCCCACCACTCACTCGCCGCCTGTCACATGCCATCCTTCTCAGCTGCTCCAGAACACACAGGTTTGAGATTCCGGACACTACATGTCCCGTCTGCGAACCGTGCCTCCTCACCTCAACAGCCTCCGGTGCCACCCCTCACTGCCGGTTCCAATTCTGCTCACTCTCACCCGGCGCTGAGTACTTCCCAGGACATGACCAACTCACCGCGCAGAGCCCACGAACTTTCAGGACACCGTACAAAGACTCTGAGACAGAGGCTAGTTTGAGCCCAGAGGCTTATGGGAAATGAGAACCGGAAACTCCTAGAAGTCTGGCAGCCTGGAGGTTCCAAGTGGTCCCCGCAGGTAAACTCGCCCAGTCCTGAAAAGACCTTAACTCGGTGACTTCTGGGAAATGTAGTCCACAGCGCTGAAGCCCCGGAAACTAGTACCTTCAGAATGTCCCAGCATGCAGCTCGACCCCGCCTAGCAAAGGCACTTTACTGAAACCCAACCTGGCTTTCCTGAAGGGAATAGCTCCTACGTTGGGTGAGCGTAGCTGCTAGTTAAATCGTTCTCAGCGAAGTCAGAGGAATGCATTCTGGAGTACAGGGCTAGAAAAGATGGAAATAGGGGGTGACCAGGAACTTATGCTTCAGAGGGGCAGTGAGGGGACAACATCCCAAGTAAAATCCGTGAGAATGACCCTGTGCAGGGCCACGAGCTTACCTGGTACGAGAGACTGGAGGAAGGTCTGGTCGTTGAACAGATGAATGTCTTTCTCTGGGTGAGCTTGTGGGTCCCATTAGGTGTTTGGGACTCTGTGTGGAGTTGTTTATACTCACGGGATAGTTTCTTTCAGTGTGAATCTTTGTTTCCTTAAGTGTAAAGTGATTGTACTAGACATTCTTTGCCACTGTTCGAAAGCAACAATAAGTGGTCATGAATGGATATTGTGACCATGGGGACTTGTGTGAAGATCTCTATAGGACAGAGATGTGAGGAAACCTGTGACATTCATGTTTGTTAATGTCAGTAACTGAAGATGGTAATACAGTAGACAGTTAACAGGCACCCATGGGGATTGATAGATGCCAGATAAATTTAGTACACTCTCAGTTTACTGGCAATATGCCAGATAAATGTAGTATAATTTCTTCAACTTTTTTTTGCTAGTTGCTTGAGAATGCCGGTTGCTTGAATTCTGGTTAATGGAGAACCTACTGTACTTGTGAGTTTTTTTGATAGGCTTTTATTTTGTGTGCATAGGATGGTGATTATGAAAGTGGATCACTGTCCAACTGCAACTGAAAAACAATGTAGTGTTTTCTAGTTTCCTATTTGTCCATTTGACTATCTGAATACCAACCCACTATATGATCCTGGGAAATTGTGACTGACAATCTAGTTTTGTTATTTCTAAAATAGTGTTATATCTTGGAGCATCATATTTAATAAGATGCAGAAAAAGATGTGCAACTTATCTGCAAAGAGATTTAGATGTTTTATAATGAATCAGATGTTTTATTGGAAAGAATGCAAATCAACATAACTTTTAAAAAGAAACTAACATCCAGGCTGAGGTAGGCTTTCACTCTCCTAGCCATGATATTAAAGGGACCTATGCAGATAACTTTAAATGCCCTATGAAGGAAATAACGTCCCACTTGCAGAGGCAGATAGATTGGAGCAGAGCCCAAAATCAGGGAATCATATGTCCTAGGTTATAGGTCAGGCAAGGAAAGGAACCTGTTTAATATTCTATAATAGTTCATCAGAAAACTACTTGTCCTATTTCCAAAAGTGATCACTATATTTCTTAGATTCTAAATATACAAAACCAGGCTTCCATTTCCTAGGCACAAATTGATTTCCCTGTTGCAGTTTGTAATTTTGAACCTAAGTATCTGTAGTTTCTTTTGACATTACTGACCTTTTCACCAATTTGAAATGGTAAATAAAAATAGGTGAGTAGTAAACAGATGCAATATTAGGGAAGAAGATAAAATTCCTTTTCTATTAAAATTTCAGAATAAAGTTTTATTTCTTTATTTTTTTTATTCAGAATAAAGTTTTAAATGTTCATTTAAAAAAAAAAAGGATGGATTTTTTTCCTGATATTTTGGTTGTTTATTTCTCCTTCAAAAGTCTTTTGCTTCACTCTAACTGGCTTCATCACAGCTAAAAATCATTAAAAATTTTTGTTATAAAACTCAATGGCATTGCTTTCATTATGTCATTGCAGTAACAAATAAATCTGGAAATGAAACACGCCCATCAAAAGTAGGATGCATAATTAATGTGGATACCTAGACAGTAGAATAGTACACAGCAGTGAAAAAATACTGAATCTAACAAAGATGGGCAAAGAGGCATAGAAATATACAGTATGATTCCATTCAAAAAATTTTAATAAGAGGTCAAATAAATGATACTTTGCATCAGTAGTACATAATGAAAAACAAGGATATGGTAAATAAAATTCAGGAATGTGGTAACTTCAGTAGGAGGACAGATAGATAAGTTTGCAAATGATTCAAAATTATTTTCTGTTTTCCATTTCTTAAGCTGGATTGTATTTACACAATTGTGTACTTTTAAAATAGGGGAAGGTGGGATGGCTCAGCAGGTTGAGCGCTCGATTTGCAGCCCCAGAGACCAGGGGTCGAATCCCGGCTCTGACCCATGTAGACCCATGTGCTGACCTGGGGTGTGCCCCCAATTCATTTCTTGCCGGGGCCTATGCAGGAGGTTCCTGGCCCAGTTCCTGCCCTGCGCAGCCCCGTGCCCACCTGTGGAGTGAAACTATAAGGAAAACTAATGCTGTCAACTATGGAGACTGCTCTGGGCCCTCCCCCTTCTCTCTGTCTCTCTCTCTCTGTCTCTCTGTCTGTCAAAAACCAATAAAATAAAAATCTTTAAAATATATTCCTCAAGGGATGCCGGGATAGCTTGGCAGGTTGAGCGCTTACCTTGCAACTGCAAGTTCCGGGGACTGAGTCCCAGCCCCGGCCCGTGCAAATCACATGCTGAATTTTGGCCCAGCTGTAACCACTAGGATGGTGACGAAGGTTCTCACCTCCCATGTGGGAGGCCTTCAGTTTGGTTCCTGCCCTGCACAACCCCACATCCACCTGTGTGGAATTAAACTATGTCACAACTGATGACATACAACTGTGCAGACTGCTCTGGGACCAGGGTCCCCCTTCTCTGTGTCTCTTTCTCTGTCTCTCACCTCTCAAAACAATACATCTTAAAATATATTCCTCATTAGTTATAAACATTTTATCTGTGATGAAATTTAAATATTTTTGAATAGGAATTGAAGGCAACTGTGAATTTGTATATACATGATTGTATGAACATGGACAAAGATGTAGGATGTGTATACCAGATTTTCAACATTGTTGTACACAAGGGGTGTAGGGGCTTGTAAAGTTGTGTGCAAAGAAGAAACTGATACATAATGTAAAAAAAAGTCTGTTAAAAGTGTAAAATACATTACATACATCTGTTATTTGTATATGTATTAGATGATTAAGAAAGTGCTATTATAACAAGGTAGTAGGCTTTCAGGTGTTTTCACTTGATATTTTTACACACTGCTTGACTTTTTGACAAAGTCTACTTTTTTTAATATAATATTTATTTATTTATTTATTTATTTATTTATTTTTGACAGAGAGAGAGAGAGAGAGAGAGAACTGAACTGGGGGAGCTCCCAGTTCAGCATATGGTTCCGCTCAGGCCAGGGCCAGGATTCGATCCTCGGTCCCCAGCGCTGCAAAGTGAGCACTTAACCCACTGAGCCATCCCAGCTTCCCCAAAGTCTACTTTTTATAAAAGTATGGCTACCCTTGTTTCTTTTGGTACCATTTCCATGTATGTCTGTTTCTATACTTTTACTTTCAGACTATGTGTATCCTTAAATCTAAAGTGAGTTTCTCATAAACTAAATATAGTTGGATCTTGTTTTTTGTTATTCAGTCACTGTATGTCTTGATTGGGAAATTTAATCTATTTGTATCTAAAGTAATAATTGATAGGGAAGGATTTCCTATTGTCATTTTAATTGTTTTGTTTTTCTTCTAACTTTAAAATAAAAAAAGATTTATTTTATTGTTTTTGACAGAGACAGACAGAGTGGGGAGGGCTCAAAACAGTCACCATTAGTTTTCGACATGGTTTTGATCCACACAGGTGGGCGGGACCACACAGGGCAGGAACTGGGCTGGGGGCCTCTGACATGGGAAGCACACCTCAGTTAAACATATGGGTCCACACAGGCCAGGGATGGGATTTGATCCTCGGTCCCCAGGGTTGCAAAGCAAGTGCTTAACCCACTGAGCCATCCTGGCTTTCCCTCTTCTAGCTTTTATGTCCCTCATCCCCTCCCACTGTCTTCCTTTGTATTTTGTTGTTGTTTGTACTGATGTGCTTTGATCCCTTTCTCATTTTCTTTTGTGTAATCTTCCATAGGTATTTTCTTTGTGATTACCATAGCACTTACATAAAACATAGTTATAACAATCTATATTAAGCTGATAACTTCAATCATATACAAATAGTCCATACTTTTATTTCTTACACCCACATTTTGTATTATACATTTTATATAGTGTATCCATTATATTGTTGGTCACAATAAGATTTTATACTTATGTCTTTTAATTTCTATTCCAGAATTAAAGGTGATTTATGTACTATTACAATCTCAGTATTCTGTATTTGTCTATATATTTACCTTTTCCAATGAGCTTTTTACTTTCACATGCTTTCATGTTGCTGTATAGCATCCGTTCATTTCAATTTAAAGAACGTTAGCATTTCTTGTAAGGCAGGTCTAGTGATGATGAAAAATTATTACCCTAATGAACTAACAACCACTTATAAGATTAGTTCCCACTCACACATCACTCCTCCAATCTTAATATAAGCTCTTCCCCTCTCACCAATAAGTATCCTTGACCAGGTCAATCATCTGCTGATATTACAAGGACACCATATAAAGACCCTGATACACACCTAATATCTATTCTGCCTTTTTTCACAGATCTCCAACTTAATTTGGGGTATCATTGTCCCCAGCCAAGAACTTCTCCCAGTCTCCTAGGCAGTGTGCTTGGCCTATGAAACACAGTTCTCTGGCCAATGAGATCTCATATGTTTCCTGAGGATTACTGGAAAAGTTTTTGCCTCCCTGACAATAGGAAATGACATCTCCCCTCTCCTTTCCATTTCACCTGGCTCTGAATACATGGTGTGATGGCTGCAGCTGCAGCAGCCACCTTGCAACCATGAAGGAAAAGCCAAGATAATCCCACAAATGATAGTGCTACTGAATCAAAGACAGTAACTGACTCCTTCCAGATTTCTTGTTAAAGCAGATAATTAAATTTCTATTGATTTAAGCCACTGTATGAGTTTTTCAGTTAATTTCAGCCAAACACTTTTGTAACTCATATTTGGGACATGCAAAACAAATACAAAGCAAAATCACAAATCTTGTAAAATCTTGTAGGAAAAATCACATCCTCTCAAAATTAACATTGCCTTTTGGTAGTAGATGGGTGAACTTTCACTTTTATTTTGTATTTATCCATACTCTCGTTTTTTTAGAAGATTTATTTATTTATTTATTTTTATTGTTTTTGAGAGAGAGAGAGAGAGAGATACAGAGGCAGAGATAGAAGGGGGAGGGCCCAGAACAGTCTCCATAGTTGCACATCATTGGCCTTTCCACATAGTTTCGTTCCACAGGTGGGAGTGGGGCTGCACAGGGCAGGGACTGGGCCAGGGTCTCACCCTGGTGAGAACTGAACTGGGGGCACTCCCCAGTTCAGCATATGGGTCCACAAGGGCCAGGGCCGAGATTCGATCCTTGGTCACCAGGGCTGCAAAGTGAGCGTTTAACCAACTGAGCCATCCTGGCTTCCCCATACTCTCGGTTTTTTTTACACAAAAACCATGAATGATGGGAAAGCTGGGATGGCTCAGAGGGTTAAGCGCTCACTTTGAAGCCCTGGGGACCGAAAATCGAATCCCGGCACCAGCCCATGCGAACCCATATGCTAAGGTGACCAGACGTCCCGCTTTTGGCGGGACAGTCCTGATTTTTAACAATTTGTCCCGCGTCCCGCGGCGTCTTAAAAAAGTCCCAATTTTTGGAAAGAATGCACAACAAGCTAGGGAACGGTGGGAGATAGACCAAATTTTTAATCAAGAACCCCCTCTCCCCCGGTCAATGGTGTCCCACTTTACCAATGTTAAAATCTGCTCACCTTACCATATGCTGAACTGGGTGTGCCCCCAGTTCAGTTCTTGCTGGGACCTATGTGGGAGGCTCCCAGCCCAGTTCTTGCCCTGCACAGCCCCGTGCCCACCTGTGGAGTGAAACTATATGGAAAACGAATGCTGTCAACTATAGAGACTGCTCTGGGCTCTCTCCCTTCTCTCTGTCTCTGTTTCTTTCTGTCAAAAATCAATAAAATAAATCTTAAAAAAAAAAAAACCACGGATGTCTTTTGAATTGAAAATATAAATATATATTCAGAAGAAATGTTCGAAATACTTAACCACAGTTATGGTAATTGTACTGGTAAATGAGAAGCATTTGCGGTATAAACAACCAACACAATTATGGTAGTTAGAGAATATATGTGATATAGATATATATATATATATATATATATATATGGCACATGTGTGTATATGTATAAGTTGAATAAAATTTTAATATCAATTGAACCAAATCCTGCTTGCCACATGGATCAAGATTCTCTACGCCCTTTGGATCTATATCGCAAGTGGCTTTGTGAGCCTTCAGCCTCCCTGTTCACCTGACCTTGCCCTTCCCTGAAGTATCAGCCCACACAGTCCTGTCCAGCTCAGGCCTCATCCATCCGGCTTCCTTCCTGGCCTCTCAGCCTCCTCCCTGGTGTCCCAGACTTCTCCCTGACCTCCCAGCCTCTAGTCCATCTCCCACATGACCTTGAGGACGTTTCCTGTTCCCACCCAAACCTGCCGCGCTCTGCTCCACACCCTTCCTCAGCCTGACTCTAGAGGGGCTCCTCAGCCCCTGCTCTGGCGCCTGTCCACCCTTCCAGCCCAGTGGCCTGTCACATCCTCCTTCCCGCCAACACACTCAGCTACTCTGAGCCTCAGGGTCATTTCCAGAAAGCACCCGGCTTTTGCACACCTCTTTGCCCCTGCAATGAATTCTCTCTACAGGTACACCCTCCCCTCTTCTCCCATCGGGTGGGTCCACCCATTCTTCAAGAGCCCTGGCATTGACTGACCCCTTCTCCCATGCCCAGCTCTCTTCTAAATCACTGACACGCACCCGGGCTCGCTCACCTGCTGTCAAGGGGACGTGGCCTTCCAAACAGCCCTTGAGGACGTGCTGGCGGGCACTGGAGCCGCTCACGGCAGGGGGCGCCATACTCTGGCGGCCTCCGGCCCAGCCCCACACATCCCTAGCGCTCCGCACCGTTGGGCTCACAGGCTCCCTCACTGCCTGCGAGAGCAGACGGTTGAAGGGGTTGATAAAGTTCGGAAAGCACAGCTCAGCCCGGTGGGGCCCAACACACTCTCCGCACCTGGACGGACGCCAGCTCTGCCTCTAGCCCCGCCCACCGCGTGCCCCCGCCCCTGGCCCGCCCCTAGCGTGGAACCTGGAGGGACGCCAGCTCTGCCTCTAGCCCCGCCCACTGCGTGTCTCCGCCCCTGGCCCGCCCCTAGCGT